>KZ652208.1:167580-192304 GCA_001010745.2 Gerris buenoi
GCTTGTGTCGGTCTACCGGACCATCAAGTTTGGTGATAGCTTGTGTCGGTCTACCGGACCATCAAGTTTGGTGATAGTTTGACCATCTCACTGATCTGCCTACCGGGTAATCAGCTATCTGACTCCCACGCAGACTTCTGCCGGTTATCCTGATCTTCCTGCTGATTTGCTGTCTCCCGGACCCTCAGCGAAGATTCTTGGAACCACACGGAGCACCTTCTACGTCCACATACATATTTTCTACTGAAGGTACCTTCATCCTAATCCACACCTTTTCCTTTTTTCTTCTCCCTTACTATTAAATTCTTGGCATTGTTTTAAACCGACTTAAATTGTTTCTTTATTTATTATTATATGATACTTGTGAAAAACTGCTATTTCTTTTTTTGTCTATATCCTTATCCTTATTTAAATAAAGTCCAACCTTAGATTTTTTTATTAATTATAATTTTTTAATCAGCCCCTATTTTCTTATTTAGGCAGTGGAAAGATCGGGCTTTGCATTTGCGCAACCCCCTTTTCATTACCAGACTTTTGGACCACCCTGTATACACTTATGTATAATATATTTTTAAATAATAAGATATATAAATATATTTGTATATAATAAATAATGTTGTTTCTTTTACATTCTATAAAAGATAAAACATTGTAACAAGCAATGTTTTGTGTTGATTTTCAGAAATAATTAAAACTTGTTAATAATAAAATAAAGTAATAATGTTAATTATTATATTACAAGTAACTAATGTAGCAGTATACATTTTTATTTTTAAAGTAATCAATTTGTAACCTGATTTATAAATGCTTGGTGTCTGGCTATTGTTGACTCTGATTCAGTTTTGAGTTTTTTCAGATTTTCTGTTGTTTGCCTTAATTGCTCAGAAACAGAAACATTACGCTGCCTTTCAGTTTCTAATTTATCTGAAAGAGACATGCATCTTTGAGCAAGTGCTATTGAACGCTGTCCGTCTGATTCTGAGCTGCGATGCATTTGGGAAGATCTAGATGCTTCTTCTACTCCTTCGAGCAACCCTAGGATGTCACTGAAGCAAATGATCAAAATGTGGTTTTTCTATATAGATTTCTTTTATACAATTAAGAAAAAAACATTATAGATAGGTTGTACTAACTTTGTAAAACCATTATGCATTTCACCAGAAGAAAAAGATAGTGCGGTGGTTTGAAATATCAAAAACAAATAGAGAAATATCATTGGGGCTGGCAGTTAAGTGAATAATCAATTATTTTTTACAAAAGCAAGGATTAAATTAAAGAAATTTAGATAACATATTACCTTGTTGCAAGACCTGAGGGACTGGGAGCAGCATTGCTGCATGTAGAATTGTTGGTACTTCTCCCAGTGGATAGAGCCTCCAACTTAACTAACATAACAAAAAGTGTTAATAACAATACAAAATTTAAGATGTCTATTTACCATTTTTTAAGTATATATGTCTGTATTAAATGTTATTATACTTACTAGATTCAACTTCATCATGTTCAATTACTTTGATCATATTCATAAGCTCATCATAAGTAGATGTGACTTCTCCCCCAACTGCACTTTCCTAGACATAATAAATAATAATTAAAAACTAAAAAATCCTCAATGGCACACTTTAAAAGGAAAGTGTTTTTTCCTTAAATTAGTTATAAAGAATAACTCACTTGCAAACTGTTTCCCATCCAAGAAAGTATCTCTTCATGTTTAGACACTTGTTGAGTATCTACAGGTCCTACTTTGCTGTCTGCAGGTGTTAAAAGACTTCTAACTCCTGAATCATCTGATACTTTGTCTTTACTGTCAGCTGCTGCTGTATTAACATGTAGCATGTCGTAATCTATTGCCTCATAATCTCTTTCTGACACACCAGAATCCTGTGATATTTTCTCTTCTCCATGCCTCTTTTTCTCAGTTTCAGAATTGTTAAGATCTATAGTTACTCTTTTCGTTCTTCTTTCTTCTCGATAACTCCTTCTAGAAGTTGAGGGAAGAGGCTCAGGTGTTGGCGATGGTTCAGGGGTTGTCAAAGAATCAGGTGTAGCATTACGGTGAGCTCTGTAAGTAAATTTGCTTCTTTGCACTTTTGGTCGAGGCGTTAAAGGTTCAGGAGTGATTACACTCTCTGGAGTTGATAAAATCTGATGTCTTGAATTAGATTCAAACAAACTATCATTAGAATCAAACAGTGTAGTCCTGCCAAACCTTAAATTTCTCTCGCTTTGGTTGTTGTTATTTGGTTCTGGTTCTTGGGCAGCCAACATACCTTCCTGAACATTTTCTTCTTTCTCTTCAAATGAAACATGACTGAAGTTTTTACTCTTTTTAGGATGAACATCTGTGGTTGTAGCATTATTGCACCTATTATCAATTACTGAATTGCAAGCTGATTCAGCACTATCTAAACTGATAGATCGTGAGCTTTTGTCACATTTCTTACCTGAACCGCTTGAACCTGATGTGCTTGCACTATTGGATCTAGAATTAATTTTTTCTCTTTTAGTAAACATAGGGGAAGGAGATCTCTGTTCATTCGTGCCGATAACATTGGATCTTATATTTGTTATCTGTTCATACAGAGGAATGGGTTGGGTTATTTCTATTGATGGTTCTTGTTTTCCATGAGAAGTTCCTGAATGAGATGCAATATTGTCTTCTAGAATATTTTTTTTGTTATAAGTTGCTAACTGCGATGAGTTTAAATAGTTTGTTGAGTTGGACTGATGTTGCATAAACCTAGGTGAATCAAATTCATCCATAATCGATGTTTGGTCTTGTAGCAAGTGACCATCTCTTTGAGAAAGCTCTGCACTTTCAGGAGAACGTAATCTACTAGGTCTTAGATTTCCTTCTGAGTTAAGAGCTATATCAGGTGATGTGAAACCTAATCGAGAGTCGCTACTTGCCAAGTCCGATATATCATCATTTCCAAGAGAAGAATCACATCCAACTATAGCCTCATCTTCTTCACCTTCTTTCTCCCTAAAGAATATATTTATACAATAGAATAATGATAAAAAATAAATATAAAATTGTGAAAATGGGACAAATTCTGATAAGATTTATGTACTTTAATTTTGTTTTAAGACACCCATTTATCTTACCTGTCATTTGCGGATTCAGGAAACCATCTTAGAAATTTTATATTGACAATATCATCTAAACTCTGTGTATGAACTGGTCTTGCTGGAGGTAAAGGTGGCTTTGAGACTAAACCAGGTTCTAACCTACCTCCACCACGTCTGCCTCCACTAGAATGAAGAGATAGTTCACTCCGGCTGCATAAACCTATCAAAATAAAATAAATAAAGGTGTAATTTAATTAAAGAATATAAATTTAGATAGAATTAAATTATCTGTTAAAACATTCAAAAAGTTTGTAAGTCTACTCAATATAAATTTCTCTCAAGGAAGTTCAAATTTAAAGAACAAGAAAGTCTCAACACTGCTTTTATACCATACTTAACCCATTAAATACGTTTGGATCCACTTTGGTTCCATGCCTTGCTAAGGCATGGCCTTGCTAAGGCAGTTGGATTCTTAGTGAATCCAAGCCCATCCTTCTGGTGCTCCACAGCTCCTTTCGTCATGTCTCTGACAGAACCCTCTTACGATGGGCCACCAGCCCCCCTGGCGTCACAACAATTTTTTTTTTTTAAATTATCTTTTAAATTATTTAATTTCATTTGGTATTATTCAAACCCAGAGAAGTGTTCCTGAATTGGAAGTTAATAGGTTTAGAAACCCAAATCCCCTAATATTCAATTGTATTGATAATCGTCAAATAAAATATTATATTGCTAGTACACCTTATAACTTCATAAAAACATATACATTGTATTAAAAACAGTCTACCTTTAGAGATATTGGAAGAAAGGGCAAGACGAGAACGAGGTGATGCAAATTGATTAGTAGCCTGATGTGCCTTTCTCCTTAACCCCTGGGGTCCTGCTGAACGTGGTCTATCTCTCATGCCTCCCTTACTCTTCTCCTGAAGAAAATAAGACGGTGGCAAAAAACTTAAGGTTTATTATTTATTATATGAAGAAAATAAGTTAATAATAATAATTAAAATAAATACAAATTGGTTCTAAGACAAAATAATATATGGATATTAGTTAGAGATCAAGCACTGAAAATTGATGGAGCAGCATTTGACAAAAGAAAAAATATTTTTCTCGAACGATTGTTTAGACTAATTGAAGATTTATTGACTGTTATATATATGAGTACATAATTACTTGTTCTAATGTATTTCATTTAATTATTATTGAACATTTCATCTAAATTTAACAGTAATAATTGCATCCCCGCTGAGGAATTGTCTGCCTAGACATACGACAGACCATTTTTTGGAGTCAGGGGACCTTAAAACTTGTAAATCATCAATATGTTTAAATTAAACTAGGTATACTTACTCTCTATATATTTATAAGAAAGCAATATAAGGATCAGTCAATAAATAAATTGCTAAACCTCATTGTTTTTGAGAGATTGGCAAATAACGTTTAATAAGAGATATTGGAAAAAACAGTCAATTTTTAAAACTGGGCGAATTTTTCGTTAATTTTATTAGACTTTGTTTATTAAACTGGACTTAAAACATATCTTATCACAAAATAAGAATGTTTCTTCATTATGAGCAATGGGTTATAATTAATGCGGATAAATATTTTTTAGTGCTTCTAATTCTTTTATTTTAAATTCTTATAGGTGCCCTTGTTGTTCCATAGGCACCCTAAATGTCACATTCTACCAAACACACATAGCAAAATAGTGAATATCTTACTAGTTTTTTAATAATGGGTTAGTGGCTAAAATGAAGAAGACGGTGCAGACAAGAATCCCTTGGCAGCAAGAGATTATACCCCTTTGTCAAACCGTACATTTGTATGATTTATATATTTGAGTAATTATATATGCAAAGGAGAGTGATATCCATTGTCTAAATAATACATTCCAGTAAGGTGTGCACACTTTTCTAGCCTCTTCCCCTCACAGCACCGTATTCTTCAGTTTTACCGGGTTAATTTGCTCCTAATAGTTTTCAATTCTCGGTGCCCTTGCTGACTCCTATTGGTTCAAAGGTGCCCTAGTATGGCTCATTCTAGCAGCCACACTTTGCAAAATAGTGAATATCTAATTATTTTTGAAGCGAAAACTTCTTTTCTTGGTGGCGGTAGAGTGAATCTTTTCATATACCTAGTGACACCATGTAACGAAGTTTGCGATTCGAGACTCTGTCTCTGTCTAAGTGTGACATTTTTACAGTTTAATTGTACTATATCTATTTAAAGACTAGCAAATTAAAACAAACATTTATTTTTATTGGGATAAATGTGGTTGCCTTAACGTAGCAATATTTGTTTTTCAATTAAATTTCCCATAACCATTTCTTAATCCTGAAATAATAAACTCGTCAAAAAATGAAAGAGAGCAATGCAAGAACTTAAGTTTCACTTCTAATTCTAATGCGTGAGAGCCTCACACATATTTTTTTTATTAATGGGTTAATTTACAGTGGTTCACAACAATTTTTGATTGTTGGTGCCCCTGTTTATTTCTGTTGTTCTAAAGGTGACCAAACATCAAATTTTAATAGCTAAACTTAGCATAATATCAATTGAAAAGTATACCTTAAAATATAGTGGTATAGCTGACATTGGCCTTGTAAGATATTCAGATCTCGAACTAGGGCGAGAATAAGACAAGTCTGGTCTCTCATGCAGTTTGATCTAAGCAAAATATTACATGAAATATAGAATACTTACAAAAATTTTAATGCTTGTAATATGTTAAATTTTAATTTTTTTGGTGAAATATTAATATCTAACCGCTATTCCACAGAGTTGCAAGTCCAGAATGCTGTTTCTCCGGTTCTGTTCTACTGCTTGCTCATCATTTGATGGCATAATTTAAAAAACACACTGTTATTACATTTTCCTCTGTCAGCCGAAGCTTCTCAGCTTCGCACAGCTTAAGAAATAGTATTTTAGAGAAACAAATCTACATTATTTATAAGTGCAAGCCTACTAAAAACTACAAAAGAAGAAAAAGATTGTTTACAGTTTTGTTTGGTCAACAGGAAGTCACTAGTTGCTAAGCAACACTAAGTTTCAACAAAAAATATTCAACAATTTACGTATGAAATAAATAGATTAGAAAATTACAAGAAACAAAATAATATGGAATATGAAAAAATGAAACGTAAAATTACAAAAACTATGTGTGAATGACAACCTAAAATGACATTTAAATTTGAATTTTCGTTTTTTGGAAAAGAAGCAAATATAAGAAGAATATAAAATCTTAATGTAGATCAAATTTGAAAGGGTTGGTACTACTAACTTTTTTGCGGGACCTCATAGAAACCTGCCGGGAACCTACTCTGCTACATTCATTTTCATTTTCGCTTCCTTGGTTAAAGTTGTCCGGTATCTTGTGTTAATAATTTTTTGTTTTAGATTTTCTTCTGAATGTATTAATTTTATTGTTGAAAATGACAGACGTCCTTGAATTTTCCGATATAACCGCTGAAATAAAAGGAGCATTGGTAAGTTTTAAATTACCGAGATTCAGTTTATTTGATACAATGAGGTTGGCTTTTAAGATGTAACGAATTTGTATTGTAACTCCTATTGTTAATATATCTTACCTATTGCGAGTATTTTATTTTTATTTGATTATTTCGTTTTGTTATGTAGACCTAAGCGTCTTTTGTAAGTTGTATCAAATATGCTTTGCTGCGTTTCTGCATAGGTTACTATCACCCGTTACGTTTGTATTGTTTATTATTCTTTTTATTACTACGTTTTAGTTGACTGTGTTTTTTTTCAGTATTGTGCTGGCGCTGGCAGCCTTTCTATTGCCTTTTTCGGTGTATTATCACCTGGATTAATCCGTAAATGTTTATTATAAATTCTTAGGTGATTTTTTTTAATGACAGTTATGTGTTATGTGCAACATGTAAGACAATTTAAAGACTTAATTATATTATGTTGATTCAATAAATATTGCTCTGTTTAACCGAGATAAACCCTGGAACTTAATGGGTTAGTAAGAGATAATTAAAACTCATTAAATGACCCTTCTAGTACTTATTACCTATCCATGATGTTTAAATACGGATTCAATCCTGATTTGGGATTTAACAAGTTAATTGTTTCCATGATTGGTATTGAATCCCATATTTAAGATATTTTAACACACCAATGAATAATTCAATTTTGATTATTCTATTCTTTCTAATAAAAACGATATATAACCTTCTCCTTTTATAAATAGTTGTTATGTTTGTTAAAAAAAAATGACGAATAAAGGTTATGTTATTGATTAAGTAGAGCATGGTGTTTTGACAGATTTGACTTTCACCAGAAGAACGGTACTTTTTTACGTTAGCACCTCCCTATATCCCTCTGAGTTAATATTTATTTAGACAAAGTGTCATATACAGAGTAGCATATATTCTTTAGTCTAAATTACTATTAAGACGAAGGGATATTTATTCCAATGTACCTTGGGACAACGGAATATCTTACTTGTGAAAATAATTGTGATCACACCTCTTAGTCTAATCAACCATTAAGATAAAGGAATATTAAAGGTAAAACTGCCTGGGGTGCCTTAATGTCTTGGGGAGATAAAACACAGAAACCTTTGAGACTTTTGTAGGACAGATTATTGTTTAGAACAAAGGGGGGGGGGGGGGGGCTAAAGTAAAAAAGTACCCAATCCAGATACGATCCCAGAATTTAGTGTATTGTATATGATATGGATCTAAATCGTACTCAATTCGTGGAGAATCTAGGTTTCCAGGGACAATTTGGATCCATAAACTGCAATCAATCCGTATTGAAACATCAGGGAAACTTAGTAAGTGTGTTGTAGCTCTCAAATTTGATATTTGCATTGAACAGACCCTTGAATTTTATATTGATACATACATACTGACATTACCTCTTTTTTTTATTATTTAGTTAGTAGTTTCAGTCAGACTATTGTGGCCATGATATCAACCCTTCGTAATATTGATTAAAAATTGATCAATGTATTATCTTCTCTGGCTGTATATTGATATATGTCAATATGTTTTTGTAAAATCATTTAGTTTTTATATTGCAATTAGGCAAGTGTCTCTCAAGTTTACGTATTCCAAAATTTTATAAGGCACTTAGAAATAAAAGTTATAATAATAAATAAAAGTTGGCTGGGAAGCTTCAAGAACACTTTAAAGCTCCGATTGAAATTTTTGTTGTTGTTTTATACTTTACATTTACAATGAGTAAATTCACATCATACCTTCAGGACAGGGGTCTGGTACCTGGTATGCGAGGGCATTTGGCTCTCCTATCAATGTAGTTAAGCAGTATCGTGCATGGTCACATCTTTAATGTGTTCACCCAGCATTTCTATTATAGCTGCTTATGATTATGCAGCAATAGAGGCAACTTACATATGCCACATAGAAGTTAAATGCTTCCTCAAATTAGTGTAAAATCCTCAGTATCCTTTATGTGATATTCCTTCTTTTGTTTTTCAGTGTCCAGGCCGTCTCAAGCTTACTGATCAGAACATTATATTCAAAAACAGCAAAACAGGCAAAGTTGAACAGATCAATTCATCTGATTTAGAATTTTCTAATTGGCAGAAACTAGTTGGAAATTGGGCTTTAAGACTTTTCTTAAAGAATGGCTCTCTACATAGATTCTGTGGTTTCAAAGAAACTGTAAGAACTTTGATTATTTTTATTTAAAATGTTACTCTATCCTTCAACATGTTATTAACTTGAATAATTATAAGATGAGGAAGTATGTGACTTAAAGCTAAACTCTATTTTTACTAAGAAAAAGGTTTAACCCCTGTATACTGACCATAAATAAATCAAACCTGATTTATGAATGTAGATTGTTCCCGCAACTTATTTGTAAGCCAAATTTTTCATAACTCGGATTCATCCCCTCATTTCCCAGTTTCTTTTTTGATAGTATTAAAAAATGGATATTATTAAAAAATAAAATAAATTACTCAAATTAACAAAATATGAGTGCGTAATATTAATAGAAATATCAATAGAAGGTAAATAAATCACTATCATTAATAATACAAAATTATTATGATTGTTTTTCAATGTTTATCTGTGTTTATTTTAGGAGTTAGAAAAAGTTGAAAAATATTTCAAGACTAACTATTCAAGTAAGCTTGAAGAAAAGGAGCTATCTTTAAAAGGCTGGAACTGGGGTACTGCTAAGTTTAATGGATCAGTACTTAGTTTTGACATAAATAGTTTGCCTGCTTTTGAAGTACCTTTATCATATGTTTCTCAATGTACTACTGGTAAGAACGAAGTTGCTGTCGAATTTCATCAGGTAATTTTTTTTTTTCTTTTTGTATATGCCAACATCTTTGTACAAGTAAGTGTTCATGAAGATGAACACCTATTTATTTAGTGAAAATTGAAAAATCGATTGCTAAGATTTGATGGTAGCGTCTCCTCTAGAGAAATCGGTGGCTTGTTAGCTATTGCATTAGCATCTTTTAATAAAAAATTAACTGCATAGGGGGGAGAATTGACTATAATTTGAAAAATATAAGCTGTTATTTAGGATATGTTTTTTTTTTTTTTTTTTTTTTTTTTTTTTTTTTTTTTTCATTTTAATTTTTAAAAAAGAAAAAGCATTAAAGTGAAGAGGTATAAAACACTTATGTCCTCCAAGTTGATGGGCTCTCATATACCTCATTCTATGAGTCTAGAGGAAATGGACCTTCCATTTAAAATAGGATTAGCCTTAATTACTACCTACTATTGACTTTCCACTTAGTTTCCCTTAACTTATCACTAATTAATCTGATTTTCTGTATTTTAGAATGATGAGGCTCCAGTCTCTCTTATGGAAATGCGATTCCACATACCCATGTCAGAACTGGCTGGGGATGATCCTGTGGAAGCTTTTCATTCCCGTGTCATGGAGAAAGCCTCGGTTATATCTAATCCTGGCGATGCAATTGCTATATTTAGGGAGATACACTGCCTCACACCTAGGTGATACTTTAATTATTAATAATTTTAAACAATTATTATTATTCTCAATAACAATATATCGAGGAATTATTATTCTTCAGTATCAAATATTTTACTAATGATCAATATTTTTTTCAGGGGTCGGTACGACATCAAGATCTTCCAGTCATTTTTCCAATTGCATGGTAAGACCTTTGATTACAAGATCCCCAAAGAAACCATCATTAGACTTTTTGTTCTGCCTCACAAGGATGGAAGGCAGAATTTTCTTGTTGTAAGTTCTATCGTAAAATTCATATTGGAATAAAGATTAATGATAGAAGGAACTGAATATGTGAAATTCCAATATCTCTTATTTTATATGAAAATTCACTATGTTTAATACAATTTTATTAATTTGATACAGGTTAGTTTAGACCCCCCTATCAAGCAAGGACAAACAAGATACCATTACCTAGTTTTTCTATTTGGTCAAGATGATGATATTTCTGTAGAACTGCCCTTCTCTGAGTAAGATAATGTTTTACCCTTATATTTTCATCATTTTAATTATATTTTATTTTTTTACGTATCATAATAATTTCATTCATTGGTTCATTTTAATAATTTATTTTATTTTTAGAGAGGAACTAAAGGAAAAGTATGAAGGTAAACTGTCTAAAGAGTTATCAGGTCCTACCTATGATGTCATCTCAAGAATCATGAAAGCACTTGTTAATAGAAAAATTACTGTACCTGGCAACTTTAGAGGGTAATATGACACTATTATCTACATTAATATACTGAATTCAACTAGTTGCTTCTAAGAATTTAATAATTTTGTATGGAGCATTTTATTAATGGATTATGTTTGTGCTATTACAAGTACTTTATTTACTGTGTGTATGCTTTAATTAATGCTTCTCCAATTATTTATAGGCATAGTGGAACCCCTGCAATTGGTTGTTCATACAAAGCAGCTGCGGGATACTTATATCCTTTAGAAAGAGGCTTCATTTATATTCATAAACCCCCTCTCCATATCAGATTTGAAGAAATTACATCTGTTAATTTTGCTCGGTCTGGAGGATCTACTAGGTAATAAAAATTCTATTGTCTTAATTTCTTAACTCTTTATTGCAATATCATAGTTTACCTGTTAGTATGGTTGATCAATCGGAAAAATTAAATCGATTTTGAGTGCTTCACTTTAAGAAAAGTCCGTTTATAAATAGTAGTAAATCATTGTTTTTTTCATAAATAATTGATTTATTACTTATCTGTTTTTAAATGTGTTTGGTTTTATCTGATTATAGATCATTTGATTGTGAAATAGAATTAAAGAGTGGAGTAGTTCACACATTCAGCAGTATTGAAAAAGAAGAATATACAAAATTATTTGATTTCATAACATCCAAGAAGTTAAGAGTCAAGAACACTAAGTCTGTAAGTAATCTTTTTCTTGTTTCAAACTTACACTTGTTCATGTAGTGTGAGAAGTCCTGAGCATATAATTTTGTTATTCTATTCTTATCTCTCAAGCAACAGTAATTTTAAGAGGAATTAAAGGCGAATTCAACACAAAAACTATACAGGCTAAATCTTAGGCGCCAGACGATGGCAAGAGAAAAAGAGATGTTGGATGTTGAATTTGCCCTTCGTATGCGGAATGCTTCAATTGAAGTGTTGTCTAATAACCGGTAGGTGGCCGGACATGGCCAACCGGATTTAAAAATGTGTGATTGCCTTAAGGTTAATTTCCTTCAATTTAGCTTATTTTCTGCTTCCTACATATTAATTGATATTGAGTGTATGTATTTTAGGACAAAACTAACTATTCAGCTATTGGAGAAGATTTTGGTGATAGTGATGTAGAAGGAGAGCCTGATGCTTATTTGGCCAGAGTAAAGAGGGAAGGTAAAGAAAGAGAGGAAGATGATGGTGGAGAGGACAGTGATGATGAATCTGAAGATGAGGACTTTGATCCTGATGCATATGAAGCTCAGAAAAAGTAAGTTTATCATCCATATATTTTGAATTACTGTAGAACCTCAGATATCCGAAAACCTTGATAATCAGAACAATTTTTTTTAGAAAAAAAAGGATTTGGTAAAGATAAAATAATGTGTCGCTAAGTATATGTAGAAATATTAATCAAGATTGTATTTCTCTGACATTCATTACATGTGAGAAGCATGTAAAGAGGGATATCCGTTAACATGTTGACAACAGACCATGTACCGAGATCGTGTTGGCCTGGTCAGTATGGCTGACCATATTCTGGGAACATGCTCTCCTAACTAATCTTCTATCTATTTTCTAATACCCAGGCCCACGGTTCTTCAGCCCTCTAGAGTGCTTCAGTACTGTTCTATACATACTTTCCACTCTCTCCTAGCTTTTGCCAGAGTCAAAGGGTACCATTGGTTGTTAAAGTGATAGTTTAATTCTACTTTTATTAACTGCATTGCAATGTTGCTGGGATATATTTGTAAGAGAAAGAGAGGTGTGGGTTCAAATGCTTATTAGGGAATCTCGGTTAGGATAAGAATTCAAAGTTTATTTATGTTATTATTTATACATGTTCATTGTCTTTTATTTGTCTATGTTAAAAAAATAATTTCAGGGCCAACCAGTCACATTCATCAAGTTCTTCAGGAGAGGAAGAAGATTCAGGCTCAGGTGCTGGTGTATCTGATGAGGAGAACAAAGACAAGAAAAAGAAGAAGGAGAAAAAAGAGAAGAAAGCTAAGAAAGAATCCACCGTAAGTCTAATATCTGTTATCTTTATTTGTTCAATTTACGTAAAATCTAAGGATTAAAGAGATAAAATAAATATTATTTGTTATTATAGAATATCCACACAAGATAACTACCTTTTACACATTTAAAAGCCGGATTTCCACCAAACAGACAATTTTCAAAAACACTTGAAAAAAACTTCTTTTTTTGTGACAAAACAAGTCTTGTTTTTAAAAATAAGAGCAGTTTTCAAAACAACTGTTTTCAAAAACAAGACAATTTCTCATCTGGAGTGGGAAAAAGAACCAAAACATATTTTTGTTCTCTTTTTATAAACAAAATCCTTTGGTGGAAACACTTTGTTTTCTCAGAACGGTTTTCAGTATTGCATAAATTTGGTCACTGATAATAGGCTTTATCTGGCGATGACATAAAAAGAACAGTGGACTCAAGCAGAGTCTAAACGACATCATACAGACTTACAGACTGTCTGTCTGGTGAAAATGCATGAAAACAATTACAAAGAAATGCAACAAAATTGGCTCAATCTGTTTGAAACAATGTGTTCAAAAAAAAAATAAATAAAAATATAAAAAACTGGTCTGTTTAGTGGAAATCCGCCTTTATAATTTCAAAACATCTGTTTTAAGATATAGGCAGAGTCTTTTATTATCTCTTTTTTGTATCTTATTTGACAGAAAATTGAAAAGAAGGGTCTGAAATAGGGTGCTGAATTTAAAATCTACCCTATTTATTCTATTGGTAAAGTTGTAAATAGAAGTTAAACATTCAACATACTGTTAAGTATGGTAGGGATATGGTTTATAACAGCTTGCTAGGATAAACTTTTTCAATATAATAATATCTAAAATATTTGCATGCTTGGTTATGCAGGGTGAGAAGCCTCGTAAGCAACGAAGAAAGAAAGAGAGAGACGAGAACAGACCAAAGAGGGCTCCATCTGCTTACATGTTGTGGTTTAATGAAACTAGAGAAAATATCAAGGCTGAGTGTGGTCCTGGTGCTGGTATCACTGATATAGCTAAGAAAGCAGGAGAATTATGGAAAACTCTTCAAGACAAAACTGTGAGTATTCTGTTTGCTACTTAAAGAAACAAGAGCAATAATTTATTATAATAATTCCATATGTAAGTGAAGGGACACAAATACTCAAGTTCAGGATAATTCTGCTGTATTGATTTATATATTTATTTAACACGAAAAGGCTTACCATGATAAGATTTTGCTTCTCGGACACCTTATTTAAGCCGGCAAGAATGTAGAAGGATCTGACTTAAAAAGAGACACCTGGGCGAGAGCCCTTTAACTCAAATTTAAATACTAAAGCCGAAGGGAGAGCTGGTGAGACTAGACAATAATCTTTCTTTAAAAGTTGTGGTCCCCTATAATATACTATAATTTTTTTGTGATGGGTCTTGAGGGGTGAATTAAACATTACTTCATTTCTTAAAAATGGCTGTATTTCGTCCCATTACGGACATCATCAGGCCTGTTATGTGTTAAGTGGTGGAATTAAAATAAAACATTTTAAATAAAGCTTTTTTTATAAATATAAAAATTTGTCATAATATTAATAAATCACCATCCACTTCTAATTTGACATATAACACTAAAATTTTAGAAATAACAGGAAAAAACAAATTTTAATAAACCATGTGCTAGGTGCTACATTCATTTTTTTTTGTGGTAACACTATATAAGAGTTACCACTAAAAAATTAATGTAGCAGTTTGCTATATCTAATGTTTTGTTTAATTTTGTGAGTTGACATCTGCTAAGCACTATCTAACAATGCTCATTTAATAAAAAGACGAAAAATAAAATGTTCAAACCGGCAATTACTCATGTTACATCATATTGCATACGAGTATAAATTTAACTTATTTTTTTATATTAAGGAATGGGAGAAAAAGGCAGGCAAGTTAAAGGAAGAGTATCAGGTTGCTATGGCTGAGTACAAAGCCAGTGGTGGAGGTGCCAAGCCTTCTTCTAGTGGTGGAGAAACTTCTACCAAGAAGAAGAGTTCATCTAAGAAACCTGTAGTGGCAACAGTAAGTCCGACCAAGGCTGGCGCAGGTTCTGGTTTCATATCAAAGGAATTTATTGAAGATTCAGACTCAACTAGTGATGAAGACAAAAAGAAAAAGGTAATTATGTTTTAATCTTAAGATGTTTTGACAAAATAGTAGTTTGCGAAAGGAAGAACTTTAAGGCCGATTTACACGTATTAAGTTGTTAAGTGATTAGGGAATCCAATCCCGGGATCCCGAGCCGATTTAACCCTACGACAATCCCGGGATTGAAAAGTAACAATCCCGGGATTTGAAAATTTTAACGTTTTAAGGTTATTTTGACTGATACAATCACTATTATTCTGTATTCTGAAGGGAATAATTTATTTTCTAAATAGATAACATTATTTATTTTATTTTCTAAGTAGTGAACTAAATAAGCAATAAAACAAATGAATTGAATAAACAAAAATATTAATCAGGTAGTCGAATGCACTTAGAAGCGTAGTAAGAGTAGACAGACTTCTGTGATTTGTTGACTGCGCGGTGTGGGCAGAAGCAGGCATTAAGAGAGAGGAAAGTATTTATCTAGCTCCAGCTATACTTACATAACTTTTATATCAATAAATTGAAAAAAGTGTGAAAACTGCTGTAAAAACTGTTGGAAATAGTATGAGCCTGGAGCACAGACGAAAACTGACTTTTCTAAGTACCATAAGATAAGAAGTGGCTCTATTTTGTTGTTTTGTAAATTCAAATAATTTTAAAAGCTAACCAGCACATTTTTATGAACAGGTCGAGTATGCAGAGTTTTGTTTGTTGCTAAAACGTATTACGGGATGATTAGTTGTTTTTATTTGGTACACATCTTTTACTTAGTGTATTAATTATTTTATTATATAATGTATTAAATTTTTAATAATGAAATTGAATTTATTTGTACAAATGCAACTATTTAAATGTACAACTTACTGCCTAAAACCACTGTGTGGCTTGTTTCTTAATTTACGAACCTACCTACCACATTGACGTAAAATGTTATTGCTCCTTTAGTGTGATTAATGTTTATCAATTTAAAAAAAAAAAACAAAAAAAACTACATTCTATATAATGACGAAAAAAAAAAAGCTACATAAATATGGTTTATTTTGTTATAATAATAATTAAATAAATAATAATACATCATAATTAGGCTTTTTATAAGTCTAGTAGGAATTCGGCCAATCCCGGGATTGGTTTTTGTGGTCCCGAAATCCCGGGATCGAAAATTTCGTCCGGGATTGGATTCCCTATAAGTGATTAACTAAATTTTAAGTGACTTAATGCATGTAAACAGTGAATTCAGTAATAAGTTACAAGTTAGTGTGCAACTAAACAAGTAGAATAGATTTTTTTCTGTTTAGTAGGTGGGCGTGGCTAATCACGCGCAATTTAGTTAAATGCACAAGTTTGGCAGAACCTCGCTTATAGATTTGCAGATCTTTGTTTATATATTATTTAAAAATGTTTTATTCGACAAAAAACGTATATTATTGACAAATAAATACTTTATTTCGTCCAAAATCTCATTTAAAATAATTTTTAAGACAGTATTTATGACTTGAACACATTGTTCGGTGTCCATTATTAGTGAACTATACAGCAGCTTAACTAAATATTAAGTGTGAATACGTGAAACACTTACTAAAAATTAAGTCACTTAAAATTTAGTTAATCACTTTACAACTTTATACTTGTAAATCGGCCTTTAGTTAACATTTGTAAGTAAACAAAGTGAATAAATAATCGAAAGCTTATTTCTTATGTTCCTTTTGTATTTTTTTTATTAAATTTTGTCATATTTATATTTTTTATCCCAAATCATGCAGGCTATAACCAGCATTTACAACAAATGGGTTAAATAATAAACACTTCTTAAAAAAAATAAAAAAATACAAATACAAATTTATTGTGCTGTATTTCTAAATTTAATCGAGAGAAAATTTATAATGGGATAATTTCCCTCTTTTCTACTTACTATAAGATTGTTAAAAACATTTGTTATGATTTCAGGGAGGCAAGAAGGCAAACCGAGGTGGCGGTAGTGATGAATCAGATAAAGAATCAAAGTCTAAAGAGAAAAAGAAGCAAGACAAAAAGAAGAAAGAAGATAGTGAAAGTGATAAAGCAGCCAGTGAAAATGAAGGTAGTGATGAAGAAGAGGAAGAGGAAGCAAAGAGCAGTGATAAAGAGCAAAAGAGCAGTGACAAGGAAGAGAAAAAATCAAAGAAGAAAGATAGCGGGTCTGAAAGTGAAGAAATATTATCAACACCTACTGCTTCATCTGGTAGTGATTCTGATTAAAAAGATACCTCTATATTGAGGGTTTTTTTTTGTTTTTAATCACGGATAAATGATAAAGTTACTGTTTGTCATCGGGTGGCATTGTGCACTTAAGGAAGAATCAGCACTGAAGCGAAATATTGTTCTCAATGTTATTCCTTTTAAAAGGTTAGCCTTTCTTCATAATTATACAACACTAGTATTATTAATGAGATTATAACAACACATTTTATTAATTTATAATTTCATCAAAATATAGTTAATATGTAATCTCTAAATATATAATCTTATTTATTCAATCCATACCACAGAAAGTTATTTTCTAAACATTATTAATAAACCTGTGTGGCAAAAATAATTTTGCCACAAACCAAAACATAATAGGAACCAATTTTTTATTTTTTTTTTATTTTTGAACACACATTTATTTTGTTATAAGAATTCCATAAGAAAGACAATAATGTTCTCTTCCCTTCCTTCTATTATCATAAGCTACCTGAATTGTTTGATCAACCCTTTGCTTTCTTTCTTTCTATGGTACAAAAATTATGTTTCTTTTTTTATCTATAATCCTATTATTAGATAATGTAATTTTTCTGTGATTTTACCCGATGAATTGAAATATTTTAAGCATTGCAGTGTAACTTCTTTAATCTGATTAACATTGATGAAACAAAAAATCTTATTATCAATTTAATGTAAATTGTTGCTGCCCACAAACACAGTAAAAAAATAAAAAAATAATGTACTTTTTCATATTTATACAATGTACTTTTTTCATATTTATACTTTTTTAATTGGTAAAGGTTTAAAAAGTGAAATGTTCTGATACATTGTATCCAAGTATTAAGACAAATATTATTGAGTTTAATAATTACTGTTCTTTGTCCATCTAAAAAGAAATCTGTGTTGTTGTTTATTATTTTTTCAAATGGGAAATAATTTTCCGTGAAATATGAGCAGTTAAAATTATTAAGTATAATTTAAAAGTCTTGCTTGGTACTTAAAATAAAATTGTAAATGTTGTATGTATTATATTTAGTATCTTATTGTAGATATAGGAACATTTTAATTGTCAAACTTTTTTATTTATATTTTGTAATTATTAGTTATTTTTTTATTTGCTACATTTAAACTTAAATTCAGTTAGTTATATCTTATTATTTTTGTACTTTTAACAAATAAATTTATTTTACAAAATGACTTATGAAAGGTAATTATTTATTTGCATAGTTTTATAAGCTGCCAGGCCTAGAAGACCTCCACTGGCTGCTTTGCAGAAGAGTTAGTTAGGTACGTTAAAAACAAACTTAATTTTATAGGTCAATTATTTACATACTGCATATTCTAGGATGGGGCAAATGAGTATTTTACTTTTAAATTGATTAAACATAAATAAATGCTGTCAAGCATTCAAGGTCTTCAGTTGAATTATTTAAATTCAGTGTATGAGTTAGTTACCTATCAAGGTTATTAAATTTGAAAATTAGAATCATTGTTCTTACTAATTAACGCATTCCTTTGTATTGTGTACGATGGAGAATGGGCTCATATAATTTAAGCGTCTACCAAAGTCAGGAAAGTAGAGGCACACAAAGGATATAGTGGAATAATTTTATACAGTGTGAGAGATTCCAAACAGTCATGGTCTTAGGCAGGGGGTATGGTTACTGATTTTACAACTAAATCTTTAAGTTACATAGTTGTAATTTCCAACTTATACTATAAGTTGCATATTATTTTCAATTTGTTCCATAAGTCGCATAAAAGGAAATGTGAAGCTATAAAAAGGTGGTTGATAGGACCCATTTTATGCAATCAAAGCCTTAACTTAATGACAATTGCACCCGATTTACGACCGAAATATGAGGTCTGATGGGTGTTTCGTTCGCCACTTCAAGCCCGACAAAATGAGCCCCGTTTGGATCCGGTCGGACAAAATTTTTTTTCGAGGCCAAAAAAGAACTAAGGTTTTTGATTAATTAATTAACCTTGATGTTTTTTGGGTTCGAAAAAAAATTTCTGAGATTAGATGCCTAAAGGGTGATTCGGGTTTGTCTCTCTTCGGCCGATAAAAAAAACTTTGATTGGACGCAGTGGGCAGACCATTTTACCCCCTTTTTCCCTACCCTACAAGTGGAACTTTAACGACGATTGCGCCCGATTTACGACCGAAATATGAGGTCTGATGGGTGTTTCGCGTTCGCCACTTTAAGCCCGACAAAATGAGCCCTGTTTGGATCCGGTCGGACAACATTTTTTTTCGAGGCCAAAAAAGAACTAAGGCTTGATGTTTTTTGGGTTCGAAAAAAAATTTCCGATTAGATGCCTAAAGGGTAATCCCTGTAGCCTGCCTGAAAGTTGAAAGCAGAAAGAAGTGGCACCACTACCATCCACCCATTGGAAGATCCTGACTGGAGTGATTGGTTCACTGGTAAAATGTAATCCAGTGGCATCAGATTAAAAGAGGAAAAGGAAGAAGAATAATGCAGATTTGGTTGTGTTTAAATTTAATTTCAATTAAATATTATATGCACTTACATTTATGTACATTCTCAAATCAATAAGTATCTACAAGTGGTTGCTGTAGAGTATCTGGGATATCATATATGTATAGAAATGAAAAAAAAACCGGCAAATATAATGCATATTATAGGATGTTCCACATAAGTACCTACACAGAAAACATATGAATCTACATCAAATTTCTGGCCAAAAATGTCAAGTAACCTTAGGTCCTATGGACCTTCATTTTGGAGATATATCTATTTTTTCATTTAGGTATTGTTTTTAGCCATAAACTATGCAATAAATAAAAATCTAAATAAGATAGAAAGATGTGGTTTGCAGAATCGTAAAGAGCATTAAATTTCCTTCAAGAAATCATCAATTTTAGTATTTAATACATTTATTAGCTTAGTAATAAATAATGCAAGAAAAACATTAAAATTGGAAATATCTAGTGTTTATACAACTTTGAGCTGCCATAACTTCTATATTTTTCTACCTAACGTAATGTTTCAAATGCTTAAAAAACTGCGCAATTTTATAATAAGCTTTAATTCGATACAGCATTGTCAACAGTTATCATAAGTGTTCATTGAGAATTAGTAAAAAAAACTTTTAGGAAAGTTTTCGAAATAACCACCATTTTCATTTAAACAGCGACAACACCTTCAAATGCTGGATGTTGCAATCCTTATCCCTTCAACTTTCTGCTTCATTTGCTAAAATGCAGCAATAATTCTATCCATTAGCTTCCTAGTATACACAATTGTTCTGTATACAATACTTTTCACTAGGCCCCACAGGTAAAAAAAGTCTACTGGTGTGGGGAGTGTGGTAGCCAGTGGACTGGCCCACTTTGCCCTATCTAATGTCTCAGATAATTAACATTCAGCCAGTGCCTAACATGTCTGGCTAAGTGGGCAGGACACCCATACAACTGCAGGTACATGCTGATTCCAGTGGCAAGTCTTTAATTAATCCAATAAATTAAATTTCTAAAAAGTTTAGAAAATTTCACCACTAGGGGGTCTCTGAAGAAAATTAGATCCTAATATTCAGTGACCAATAATACCACCTCACACATTTACAGAGAGCTGGTGCGGCCTCGGTACATGCGAATTATGCAATAGACCAAGTATGAGTATTATGAAAATTAATAGCACCAGCTCTTGTTTATGTGGACTCGTCTGTCCGCAAAATTAATTGTGACAGTTATTCGTAATATCCAATCGCAAAATTGGACCTTCGCAGCAAAGTCAGCTCCTAGACAGGATGATTTATTTTCGAAATTCTAAAAATCTGCGTCCCTGAAATTCCCAATATAGTCGAAGCCCTTCTAATACTGGTCCTAGGATCAGTATGAAAATTATTCAGAACTAATTCTTTGTTGAGACCTCCAGCAGCCAAAGGTCATCGCAGCCAAAGGTTCGTTCGGCAGCCAAAGGACGTTAATGATGATGATGAGGTGCAATTGAGCCAGTTATTTGGCATCAAGATAGTCGGCATCTTCTTTGGATAACTTGAAAAATATAATAGGACAGATTAAATAATGTATTATTTATGTAGTTCATGGCTAAAAACAAGACCTAGATGAAAAAATCAATATATCTCGTAACGATGGTCCATAGAACCTAAGGTTACTTGACATTTTTGTAGATTCATAGGTTTTTTTCTGTAGGTACTTATGCAGAACACAATTAAAGTGTTTCCTGTGTATTGATAAAAAATGCATTATTTATGGATACTACATGTAATTTAAGTCTTTTCTGTTGATTGATCAAAAATGCACTAATTATGGATACTTCTTCATTCCATAAGTTTTCTCTTAGTACATTTTTCATCTTCAGTCCTCTATTTTGAGACACAGCTGTATACAGGTGCGAATCTTAAGGGTATGCATCTGTTGTAGCTTAACTGAGCTTTGATGTAACATATTAGGTTTTTTGAGAGTATGAAATGAAAAAGTATCCATGAATAATGCAATTTATATCAATATACAGGAAATACTTAAATTATATATAAATGCATTATATTTGTCAGTTTTTCCATTTCTACACGTGATGCCCCAGATATACTACATCAACCCTACAAGCTTTTAAATCACAGTTTATAATAAGCAAAATTGTTATAAATAATATATCAGAGTTGGGCATTATTGTCAAATTTTAAGAAATAAAATGCATTCTTAGGCTTTCTTACTTCGGCTGCCAAAACCTGCTTTTTTTGGATTGAATATTTTTTTTTCCAACAAATTTTTGGTTAACTGCCCAACCTTTTCATGATATTACAAAGCAATTGATTTCAAACCAAAAATAAATTCACGAAACACCTGAGATTCGGCCACCATAAATTCCATTTGGCTGACTTTCAATTAACAATGCAGCTAGTTCTTCAATAACCAGCAAATATTCATTCATTACTAAAACAGCAGGTAATTCTTTAAGCAGCATGTATCGCATTGCGCATATTTCTTTAATACAATGGTTTGTAGAAATATCACGCCTTGACAGTATTGCTTTATGATTCGATGAATACCGCCAAGTAACATCCTGCACATCAGTCTCACCAATGGAAAAAATGTAACTCAATTTCTTATTCCACCCACTTTCATAAAGAAGAGGTTGATCAACTACACCTTCCGAGGGGTCGACATGAATCCAATAGTGACGGTAAGGTGAGTATACTTCAGTCCAACAATGATCTGTCAAATCGACAACATAACGAGCTCGCATGCCAAGAGAAAGACATATGAGGGTAAAGCACAGAGAAAATTCTGCACACCTTCCTTGCCTAGTTTTAAAAAGGACCCTGGGGTCGACATATCTATTTAAAAATTCTGATTTCCCACAGGAAGGACAAAGGTAAACTTCAACTGTTGAACTAAATGAATTCATACTTTCATATCTCATAGTTTTTGAATATTTCATAATTTCCTGACATCGTCCACACTTTGGAATTTCCATCCAACGAAAGAATACGTTTTTGAACCAGTAAACTAATTCCTTTAAATAAATTACTTCCATCACAAAAGGGTGACAGCTAGATTTAAATGACTCTCGTATTCTTAGATCGACATTTCCGTTAATGTAATTGACAGGCACATGTGAAAGAGCTAAGGTTTTGTATTTACTATCTTTGTAGCGTAGAATTATTTCTTGAAAATGTTTTAATATCCTTATGCATGATTCCTTTTGAGATGAGATCTTGAAATCCATAAGGGACTAATAAAGGTAAGGCTTTAATCATATACATCGGGCTTAAAAAAACACTAAGAAGCACACTCTCACTGCAGTCCATTACAAATTCCTCGACAACAAAGCTTAGGAACTGTTTTCATAATGTAATATATACTTTAAAGTTTTTGAATTCTGAGAACTTGAGTGAGAAACTACTGAAAGTAGATAAAAGGGATAAAAGGTTACATCCAGGTTTTCACTTTAACCAAACATCAATAAAATAAATACAAGAGAAAAATAAAAAGAAAATTTTATATTTGTAAATATGGTTTGAATAGCACCTTTAAATAAAATTAGGTAAACTTTATAAGATCATTAAATTTTTCCTAAAAAATCTTTACATCAGAAATATCAGAAAGATAGAAAACTGAAAAAATAAGATGTTTATGTTCGATCTAGGGTTGGGACTTCGATATCGATATATCGAAAATATCGATATATCGGACCCAAAAATAATATCGACAGCCCTGGGTAATCGTAGGAAAACTGGAGTAATCGTTAGGTTTTCGATATATCGGAAATATCGATAATTTCTTCCGATATATCAACTGATATCGATATTCATTCACTCGATGTCGATATATCGGAAATATCGATAATTTCTTCCGATATATCAACTGATATCGATATTCATTCACTCGATGTCGATATATCGGAAATATCGATATTTTCTTTCGATATCCCAACCCTAGTTCGATCATCGATATCGATGTATCGGACTAATATTGATGTTTCGATATATCGGCCAGCATCGATATTTTCCAAAAACATCGAAAAGTTTACGCCAGAGTTTACGCAGCGATATATAATACAGTTTACGACCTTCTTTTTCCTTGGTTAAACATCGATGTATCGGACCCCCCAAAAAATATCGATAACTTTTTTGAAACCAGCTATCTTTATTTGCTCGTTGGGTTGGAAAATCTCTAAAAAAAAAATCGATGTTGATGTATCGAAAACATCGATGTCCCGACCCGAAATTCGGTGTCGAGAATGCTTGTCAAACTTAAAAATGAAGATGTCCCATCTCTAATAGAAGTTTTAGGGCCAAGAATAAAGATAGAAAGAAATAAGAAATGGTGTTTATAAAGTCTGTCAGTCTGTCTCTTCTGTAGCTCGGCATAAGGGTTTTGAGGAGTATCTACAAAACCATAAAAATAGAAAAAAAGAAACATAAAATAATAATCCAAACAATATAGTTTAAGTAAAAATTAGGATACCCGCTCTATCTGCTGTTGGAAATAAGTACTAATCAAACTATAGTTCTTTTATTTGCCGCTAGATCGCAGGAAAATGTCGAATTTAAACATTTACTACCAACACCAACGAATAAATGTTAAAAATAATCGAGNAAGACGTTGATTAATCTGTTGTTTTGCTTCCGAAAGTACAGCGATGAGTTCTTTAGCCTATCTCTGACCTCTGATTTGCCGGAGTGAAGAATGTCAAAGCTGTGCCAGCCTCACAGCCTCACTACATCTTCCACTTCTACCAATACGATGGATGTAATCCTCTGATGTGTTAGTTGATAACAAATTTCACATTTTCAACATCTGCAAAAAAATAAATAAATAAATAAGTGTGAGGCTCTCACGCATTAGAAGTGAAACTTAAGTTCTAGAATGCATTGCTCTCTTTCATTTTTTGACGACTTTATTATTTCAGGATGAAGAAATGGTTATGGGAAATTTAATTGAAAAAAAATAATACTATGCTAAGGCAACCACATTTATTCCAATAAAAATAAATGTTTGTTTTAATTTTCTGGTCTTTAAATAGATATAATACAATTAATCTGTAAAAATGTTACACTTGGACGAGTCTCGAATCGCAAACTTCGTTACACGATGTCCCTATATGAAAAAATTCACTCTACCGCCGC
>KZ652208.1:199665-222697 GCA_001010745.2 Gerris buenoi
GTACTCTCTTTTTAAACTGACCAAGTAGCAATAATGTGAAATTGTATATATATTTATTTTAATGATTATTACTTTAAACAATTGTGACTGAGGACTAAGTGGGTGTTATAATTGTAAATTTGTAAATTTTTATTACTATTGACAAACTCTTTTTTGAGGAATAATGTACACAGCATCTAATTTTGAATCAAAAGATTGAAAATGACCTTAAAGAAGGGTCGAAACGTTTCTAAACAATTAAAAAATATATGAAAACTATAAGTTTTTGAGTATTTATTAAACACCTGAGGAAAAGAATCCATCAAATAGAATTAACATATGATAACAATTAAAGAAGGTGTTAAGTTTAATAACGTCATTTGAAGAAAATTAAAAATATTTCATTTTTTAATATATTTGGCTATATTTCGCCCATACCTGAGCATCTTCAGGCCTACAATTACAAAAACAATATTATAATAAATTTAACTTAATAATAACAATTATATAAAACATCTCAATTCATAATCAAGGTACACTAGTTTTTTAATATGTTATGTAATTTGTTGTGTGCTAGAATTTAAAATTATTAATTGTTATTATTAAGTTAAATTTATTATAATATTGTTTTTGTAATTGTAGGCCTGAAGATGCCCAGGTATGGGCGAAATATAGCCAAATATATTAAAAAATGAAATATTTTTAATTTAATTTCAACTTTTTAATCCCTGAGGATCCCTGACTTTAAGAAGATTTTATAAAATTATAAGGGATCAACCAAAGAAAATTGACAAAAAAAAAAAATAGTAATACATAATTATGTTTCTATCTATCCATTTCTTTGGTAACTTCAAAAGTGTATTGATGTTTCATGTTAAGAAGTAAGCTATAGAGTTATTCTTTCTTTCTTTCTTTGGGGATTTTAGTCCCGTTATTATTTATATTTATTATTAGTTATTATCCGCTATACAGTTATTATTTTAGAAATGCATCTATCATAGGTTGGTCGTCAAGGGGGAGGTTTTGCCTGTACCCAATTTAAAAAAAAAAAAATAAATAAATGTTTAAGTTCATATTATTTTTAATTAAGTTAGAAATGTATTAATATTTCCAATGAACATCTTTCTTACACCAAAGAGAGTTACAGATTTAAGATGGTATTCTCTCCTTCCAGGCAGCTTTTTTGTTTTTCCAATTTTTTCTTAAACTACAATTATCAGATCTAAGTCTGATATACTAGTATCACTGCCACTCAACCGTTTAAAATAATCACCAAACACAACTCCATTAAAACAAACTAGAATAAATAAATTGAAAAAAATAATAATACTTAGAAATAAGTAAGTACATTAATAAAATATTATGTAGTGATACAAAAAAGTACGGAAATACAAATTTAAATTTATTTAGTAAGTATTTAAGCACATTCCAAAAGATGTTACGTATAGAATGACCAAACAAAAATTATAATTTAAAAAAATCGCACGAACGTTATTTATTTTTCCATAATAAAGTGACAATTATTGACACAGGATAAGAAAGGTGATAAATATATGAAATCCATTTATGCTATAATGTTGCTGGATTAGCCTTATAAATTGTGAACTTTTGACTTAATAAGGTAAGCATTCACAATAATACTTAGTGACATCAACTTTAAATAATGATATAGGCTTTTAATCAACATAAAAAAATTAAAATAAATAAATCTAAAAAAAAATGTATAAAAAAGGGGGAAATAATTGCACCTCATGGAATGTTAACATATCATTTAAACTTCCTACAGTAAAATATTTTTCTAAAAAAAAATTTAATAGTTAAATACAATGTGAAGATTAAATAAAAATAATTTATAGTGTAACAAATTTTAACATTTGGTGTGAATTAAACTTACACAACAGAATTTTAAAACTTAAATGTTATATAATTAAGTTGAAGGGACGATATCTTAGGTAAATAAAATGGTAATTCTATTTTTTGTATCATAGTTCTGGGTACTTTAAGGCTCTACTCCTCTTTGAGGTTATGAAAAACAGTAAAATTAAGATTTCTCTAGTTCTAAGCAAGATATCAAAAATCTAATCACAGGCTTCATTCCTAATTTTAATTCTGCACAATTTGAGCCCTATTTCCACTTTCTAGGATAAATAGTACAGGCGCCATTTCAATACAACGATAAAACTCGTATCAAAATGGCGTCTGTACTATTTATCATAGGAAGTTGAAATAGGGCTCAAATTGTGCAGAATTAAAATTAGGAATGAAGCCTGTGGTTAGATTTTTGATACCTTGCTTAGAACCAGAGAAATCTTAATTTTACTGTTTTTCCTAACCTCAAAGAGCGGTAGAGCCTTAAGAATATTCTTACAATAAATTATTTTATGGCAGTAATCTATTTCTCTGAATGTTGCCTTTTAAAATTGGTATTAACTTTTGACAACCCAGGAAATCGAGAGAATGTGAAGGGGAGCCAATGAGAGCACTGGATTTTCAATTCTAGAAAGTCGGGGCAACTGGGCATATAAAAATGACACTGGACCCACCTCTCCTATTGGCATAGTGACTTATTTTTTCCCTCAAGTAGGTTGGCCATCTGAAATATAATATCTATCTAGTATAATATTTTCCATTCCTTAGTTCTTTTGACAAGAAAAGTCTAGAGAGCTGATAACTCCAATGGTCTATTTTATGTTTTCAGGGCACTGAACATAAAATTATTGAAATACCGACTGGCTAAAAAGCATATTAACATTGGCTAAACCAAACATTTGATATTTAGCATCTGCAGTCATAATTGTAAAACGAGATACAAACTTAAATTATCTTTTGGAGGTCCATTAGTGTGAACATTTCTTAAGGCTCTCACAATAATTTTTTAAAAAATCTATAAAATTCTACTGCATTAGTATCACTGATGTGGTAATCTCCCCTCATCTTTTATAATTTTCTCAAATGATATCAAGTACACAAAGCTATAAAACAAGGATATAGATTCAGTCATTTTAATGAGCTCCAAGTTTGAGGAAAAGTGGTCTAAGGGAAGGTGAATTAATGGTGCCACTTAACATTTAACTCAAGAATAGAGCATTTGCAGTAACATTTCAGCTCATTCGCCAATAATATTTGTTTGGCTGAATTACAAAAAAGAAAGAAAAAAAAAAGTATAATCTAAGACTCAAGCATTAATAAACACAGTTTAATCATTAAACTTTATGTTATCATAATAAGACAATATAATATGTTAAATCAGTGGCGTACCTAGAACTTTTGCCGCCCGGGGCGGTCTCCAATTTCCCGCCCTTTTTATAAGTCAATCAAATTATGGTTTTTACAAATTAATAAACATAAATAAATACTTGTAATTGAGACAAACTATAGGTGAGAAATTTTTGTACCATTGGATGTCATATTTAAATTAGGCAGTAATAAAGGAGGTCGCACAAGTTGATATACCTATAAACGCAACCTTATTAAAAATTTAAACAAAATACTTTTTTAACGACCACAAGAAACCTTCAGAGGTCTTAGGTTCCTCACCTATAGTACAGTAAAATTTGCTACAAAATAGTCCAAACCTAAACATCCAAAAAAAAAAAAAATCCCCCCCCCCCTAACCACTACAGATCGGCTGGTGCTAACATTTCGAAATAATTCATGCTAATACCTTATTATGGCGCGATGAAAATTCCGGGAGTTCATCCTAAATTTTTAAAAATTGCCAATTTTGGGCGCGAAAAAGTGAAGTGCGCCCAAAATTTTATTTTTTTAAAATTTTGAGTTGGGTATCAAATGAAAGCTCCTGAATAGTAGGTAACAAATATCTAAATACATTTTTAAATTTTGCATTCCTTATAGGTTAAAAAAATCAAAATATACCCAAAAAAAATTTTCCCCCCCCCAACCACTATAGATCGGCTGGTGCTAAAATTTCGAAATAATTCATGCTAATACCTTATATTAGGGCGATGATATTTCCGGGAGTTCATTCAAAAATTTAAAAAATTGTCAATTTTGTGCGCAAAAATTTGGGGTGCGCCCAAAATTTTATTTTTCAAAAATTTTGAGTTGGGTATCAAATGAAAGCTGCTTAAGAGTAGGACACAAATATATATTTTCTTTTATAAATTTTGCATTCCTTATTGGTTTATTACTGTTAACAAACATTGTGACCCCCTGGGGATCGAACCCGGGACTCTTGAGATCCAAGACAAGAAATAATAATTACATAATGGGTGTGCTTAATCATCTACAAAACCCTAAAAAGTACTTGCACGCAAGTACTTACCTGTGATTTTTTTACGATTGCAGGAGAACTATTTCGTCTACAGGTTTCATTTTTTGCTTGTCTGAAAGCCAAATAAATGAACTAAAACTTCGTTTCTTTTGGCTTTTCTTGTTGGTGAGCGGTTTTATGCCGATATTGGGCCCGAAACAAGAGCAATATTTAAAATTTCAATTTTTTTTGGAAAAACTGTTAATTTTCTAAGAGTCATGTCTCAGTAACTATTGGACGATTAGAGTAGCCATTGAACGTAAACAAGTTTAGTTCTTACGACTTTTCTCTGCTGAAATTGGGCTTATGCTGCTACAAATTTACTGCTATTTACGATCCCGTCACCGCACCTATCTCTAAACCCTAATATTCGAAATTATACTCAGTAATTCATAAGTCGTAGAAATCGAATAGTAAACTTATGAAGTTAATAAGTTGTTTTTTACAACTAATACTAAATATAAAAAATACCGCCCCAAATTATGTGCCGCCCGGTGCGGACCGCACCCCCCTAGGTACGCCACTGTGTTAAATTAATAAAAAGGGAATGTAAGGATTGGAACAATTAGTGATGAGATAGTTTCTGCTACATTTATTTCAACTAGTCAATAAAATAAGAGATAAACAGCCAAACTATTTATACGATAGGAAATGCAAATTTTAAAGTATAAAATCTCAATTCACATGTTTATCTTCAAAATAGAATGAATTTACGTTACTCTTATTTCCACGGAAATAATTTTTCAAACCATGTTTTAAATTAATCATTAATTTTAAGCAAACAAAAAACCTGTGCAAATACTCTATTTTTTAATATACCCTTAAAATTATAAGTAAGATTTGATTAAGTTTGTCTCTTTATTACAAAGATTTTAAGAAAAAAGGAATAATAAAGTAACTTCAATCAGTATATTACTGATTTTTCTCTGAAATAGTGATTCAATTCATAGTGTGATTTACTAAATATTAAAATTACTTGAATGCATAAAGAGGATGTGGAAAGGGGAGGTGAAAGTTTTCTCATCCTTAGTTTACTTAAAATTAAAAGTTTTTTTTTTTTTTTTTTTTTTTTTTTTTTTAAAGTAGCTTACTTTCGGTAAATATTCATAAATGTATGTTTTTTGCTAATCTTTTATTTCAAAGTTTAAAAATAGATAAAACTATTACAATATACATAGTTATTACAGAAGAAACACTCTTATCTAATCTAGGTTCACCCGGCCGTTCAGCTGGGGGTAAATCATTTTACGATACCCTTATACTGACCTTCTAACCTGGTACATAACAGATAAAAGGTCTTTTTACCACTGTTTTGTAAAGATATTTGTTGACACATTTCTGTAGAAGTTGGTTGAACAATTGACATTTTCTGTTATGTTTTACTGTTTTTATTTCTTGTTACAAGAAAAATATTGTTGACTGGTGAATAGAGCTGCCACTGTACTAGCATTTTTATTTTATTTTAATCAACACTTGTGGTAAAATAAAATATTTTATTATTACTTTACAGGTATAAATAAAATAAATATAATATAATTTCGCTATTTTTTCTTTTTTCTCAACCTTTCAGATTTTTTTTTTCTATTTTACTCCCATTATCTCTTAATTCATTTCCAGTTAGGTAATATTGAATAAAAGTATTAAAACCTTAATTTAACATAAAGGCAAAGGAAGGGAGTCTATATCAGTCTTAATCAGGATACAAATTCCCCAATATTTCACAGCACTAAACCAAATATTAATAAAAATATTGAGAATAATTGTAACAAAAATAAAAAACAAAAAAACTAATAATTAAAATCTAAATAAATATTTAAAATGGGCTAAGTAGGGCAGAGTTATAAGAGGAGAGATTAGATTCTGCTTTGCGTTTACATATCGATACAGCTTTAAGATTACATGATTCTTGTTGCCCGAACTTGGTAATCAATCTTCCACCTCAGTAAGTAGTAATTTACACTCTTTGAATCTCAAACAGCTTGACATCTGTATCATACCAGATAGGAGGATCCACATTTCTGTAAAATAATTAAAACAAAGAAATACTTGAAAGCAAGATCTAAATAATATAAATTAGCAACTTTTTCAAACTACTGTCAAATAAATTTAGAGGGTCTCTTTAGAATATCATATCTGAAGTAATAGCGCACCCAGGTTTTAGCTGGGGGGGCTGGAACTCAAACTGCCCAATCTCTATCACACCTAAAGTAATAACACTTCTCAATATCTAGTTTTCCAAAAGCAATAGCATACTTCCCAATATCTAGCACACCTAAAGCAATAGTATACTTCCTAATACGTAGGTCAAGTAAAAAATAAGGTTACCACATTTTTTTCAGGTGTACAAGTAAGGCATTTTTTATTGCAATAAATAAGTATACCATCTGAAAGCTTGTACTTTAAACTATTTTTCTACATAGTCACCAGATTTTTCTACGCATTTTTCCTGAAGAGTTATCCACTTCTGAAAACCCGCTTCGAAGAACTCCGCTGCCAGGCCACCAATGAACTTGGTGACCGCTTCCTTTACCTCTTTATCTGTACTGAAGCGTTGTCCACCCAAGTGTTGCTTCAATTTCGGAAAAAAGTGGATGATTAGGGCTGTGGGGGGCATGACCAAGCAATTGAGTACATCAAGCAATTGCAGTACAGATGAAGAGGTGAAGGAAGCGGTCACCAAGTTCATTGGTAGCCTGGCGGCAGAGTTCTTCGAAGCGGGTTTTCAGAAATGGATAACTCGTCAGGAAAAATGCATAAAAAAATCTGGTGCCTATGTAGAAAAATAGTTTAAAGTACAAGCTTTCAGATGGTATACTTATTTATTTCAATAAAAAATGCCTTACACCTGAAAAAAATGTGGGAACCTTATTTTTTACTTGACCCTTGTATCTAGGATACCTAAGCCAGTAGAACTTAAAAATCAATAGCTACAAAAGCATTAAATAATTTTAGTACTTAAGCAACAATAGGCTGAAAGAGCTAGTTACAAACTGAAGAATAAGACGCCTTTAAAATAAGATAATTCTATGTAAGCTTTATATGTTTTATAAAGCAAAAAATGCTTTATTTATTTATTTATTTTTTCTAATATTAATTTTGAAAAATGTATTAACTTACTGATCAGCATACCTGAGATAAATAACTCCCCACATATAAGTGCGGAACCAGGCTGTAGTACCTTGGTTTGCCTGATACTTCCTTATAAGGATAGGATGAGGTACTGGGAGAAGCCCGACTAGAGTACCATGCTGAAGGAACTTAAGAATCTCACTCTCATCAGTTAAACCTCTGAAATAAATAAATAAAAAAAAAAAAAAAAATTATCAAAAACCTTAAATAATATAATTTTCTTATGGGTTCTCTTTATATAAATAATTTTTAATAGAAATAAATAAATTATTGTAGAAGAAAAAATCTGGATTGAAGGTCCGGACATACAGGACTGTGCAAACAGATTGTCCGCAGTCTGTCGTGGACTGGGATCATCAATGTCTCAACAATCTATATTCAAAATAAGGAAAAGTTAACAACAGCAACATACTTGTCAATACATATCTTCTCTACTTGAGGCACGAGTACTTGAAGCAGTCTCATGATTGTTTGTAAGGGTAGTTTACTTTTCCACGAAGAAACCCAGTCACTTGTAGGCACCCAGCTATTTCCTACAGTTGGCCCAGGTATAGCACTGCTCATTCCTGTTGTACTATTACTGCTATTGCTCTCTGTCTCCTATAAACATCAACATTATAATGTTCACGTTAACACATATTGTAATAATTTTGTTACTAACAAAAATCACAGAGGATAAATTTTAAAGAGCAACATTGATCAATTTATTATTAAAAACAAACTAAAGTCGTTGTAGTAGGTCTGTATTTGACAACAACTATTGTTATTTTTTACTATAATCAGATTAATTGTGTTCTTAGTTTTATTTATTTTATTTACATAATTCAAGTAAACCTTTTATAAAAAAAAAATAAAATTATGCTCACTGTTTCAATTATTATACTTATTAGGCAAAAATTATATCACCGCTATATTGTCTTTTAACTGACGAACTTGTGAAACTGCATTTTGTTAATTTTTCAGGAGAGCCAAAATTCCCTCCTTAAAATGAAGATAGATAAGGACAGAAATTAAAACTACCTGTGAAAATGGTGTTAAATGAGTTTACTTACAAACCTATTTTTGATGGTTATCTAAGTTGATGTTTTGACTTGAGGAAGAATGTAATAAACATTATATAGATTTTTAACTAATTATAAAGTTCTACAGAAGAGCCAGCCATTGTTTATCATTCTTCTTAGAGGAAAATTGAACCATCTTATTGGCAATTGAACCATGATTATTGTGCTTGTTTGGGAGACACCTTCAAGCTTTTTGATCTCGCAATTTAATTAATAATAAATGGTATTTATTTTCAGGAAAATAAATCATAATGTTCAAACCTGTTTATTGGCTCTAGTGGTGGTTTCAGGAGGCTGTTGAGGAGAAGGTGAGGGAGTCTGAGATTCAGGTGAATGTGCAGATTCTCTGCCAGTCATCTTGTCAATAGCGGGTGTATCAGGAAGCGTAGCATTCAGTGTACCTGGCTCAGCTGGTTGTGCAGGTCTACTACCTTCCATGCTTGGGCTCTCTCCTCCTACTGCTGGTACTGCTGGTTGGTTTACACCCGCCTTAAAACCAATAAATTCATTTACAAACAAAATTGTACATTACACGTCTAATGCGGAAAGTAGCATTTTCCATGCGAGTGTGGAGTTTGCACCTGAGTGACAGCAAGGGCAGTAAAACCACACGAGCAAAGCAAAATGCAGTTTTCGCACAAGTTGCGTACACCGTACATTATCTACAATTGTTAAAAAATTGATAAAAATAAATTCATAGGACTGTAACACACAACATTTTAACCAAACCACTTCATATACCTAATAATAGATTGCTTAAAATATAATCCACCTAAACCAGGGGTACTCACTACGCGGCCCGCGGGCCGCATGCTGCCCTCAGTAAGATATTGTGTGGCCCTCGACCGTACGTAAAGCTCGCGATATTTTCCCCATTATCTTACGTTGCTAGAAAATAAATAAGTGCCTAAAAAATGACAAATAAATAAATTGTTCGAAACTAATCCTGATCATATGCAAAAATAGGTCCCGCCTAACACATGAAATCCTTTAGCACCTGCTAAGAATAGCAGTGTCCAAAGAACCAGCGGACATTCATCATGGCCACCCTAAGGCTAGGCGCACACTGGAGACAAAACAGTCTGCAGATTGTTCAGTCTCCAGTGTGAGCCTAGCCTAAGAAATCATGTTTTTACTGTTTTTCTTAACTATTGATTAAATGACATAGATTATTATAGATTTTAAGTAATATTGCATAATGACTGTTTACAGATCTATTTAATCTACAATGATTAGGGGCAAAACTTTTATTATAATATTACATTTACTATTGCTTGGTTACTATTTTTTTTTTTTTTTTTTTTAATTATAAAAATACTTGTTTTCATAGTTTTGTCAACGAACATTATATGACAAAGTGTTAAAATCAAATTTCACAAAAGAGATCCATAAAAACGCTGTTTTGAAAGGTCATATTTTTCAAAATTTTCCGGGGGAGGACCCCCCGACCCCCCTCCCAAAAAGTTTACATCTGACGACGCGTATGGTTTTTATAGATATTTTGGTTTGCAGAAATTAATGACAGACCGACAGGCAGACATGGAACCAAAAATGTTCCTTGATTGCAATATCCAGCGGCCCTTAGAAACTTCAGATTCTGAATTTTGGCTCTTTATGCAATCCTAGCGAGAACCCCTGACCTAAACAATCTAGGTATTTTCCAAATAGCCTAATAATTTTATTAATATTTTATAAGGTAAGACCATGCTTAAGTCCACTTAAGCCTAAGGTCTTTACCTAAGGCTCAGGCACAGTGATAGATTTGAAACATTAACACTATCTTATATTGGTTCTAATATAATGAACTACAATTAACAAGAAACTAAATAAACTTCTATACAATCCATATTCAATGAAAATAGCAAATTTTTCTTCTCTTTTCAAATTAAACTTAAATAAAATAAAACAACCAATATTATACCTTTCTCTTGTTCAATGATTTAGTAATAGCTCCATAATCACTAGGTAGATTTGACAGCCCATGAAGAACTTGACGTTTTCTAATAATTGTATACACCAAATTGGAGTTCCCTGAAATTTAAATTATTGATGTAAAATAAAATTAATGGTCCAACCTTAAATAAAACACAGTTAAATAAACCTTAAATAAAACCTTAAATAAAAAACAGTTTAAGGGGTAAGTTTATTATGGTTTTAATATCAGTTGGTTTTCAAACCAAGCATCAAAGTAGGAAGACAATAAGTGTAGGCAACAGGGGGAAAAAAATAATAGATAGATAACGAATCGGTAGGAGAAGAGATATGTGAATATCAGTGAGGATAATAGAAAATAATACATATATCTTACCGTCAAACTGATATTGTATGATGTTATTGAATATCTCAAGAAGAAAGAAGACAAGATGATGATTAGATGGCGAAGAAAAGAGAAACCAAGGTGTTGAGAAAGCTTCCAGTAGATGGAGTAGTTTAGTACTAGCTACCATGCTTAGTGTCTTTAGGTATGGTGATACTGAAATACGAAATCATAACATTCTGTCAATAAAATAATAATCAACAAAGTCTTTATTATATTATTATAAAAGTCTGTATGTCTTTGTGTAAATGTCTTAATTATAATTCTTCTTTAACACCTATTGTTGCTAACATCTCTTTGCTAAATAACATTGTGATCATTCACTGATATCAGCGTGGAGAGACTCTTGTAAAGAGTGTCAAAATGTGTTGCTGGCTGTAAAATGTGTAAATGTGTGAATGGCTTTAAAAAGAAAATCAACCATGATAATATTATAATTAATTTTGTCACATTATAAGCATATTACATAGGATGAATAATATGATAATAATCATTAGTGTTATCGAAAACTTATTCATGAATAGTTATATCGAAAAGGCTCACTTTTGAAAAGTTTTAATTTCAATTCCTGGTAATTATAGAATGTAAAATAATTCATACATACCATTTACTAAAATAGTGAGTAAGCAATCAAATAGTGGCTGAAGCCTCTGATGACCAGTAGTGATGATTTTATGAAATACTATAATTAGAAGATCTGCATGAGTACCTGCGTAAGTAAGGGTAAAAACATAATAATTAAGTAACAAGACATGGATGAAAAAGAGCATTTACTGACAGCATAAATTAAACAGGAGAATATCATTTTGGAGCAGATTAAGTAAGATTTTTAAATAGAAACTTAGCAAAGTCATTTTACAACAATTTTTCCTTTAAACCAGTTTGCCATTTATAGAATTGGAATAGAAAATTAATCACTGAATAAATGAAAAAAATAAAAATAAGGACATGCTAAAAAACACTACTTTACAAGACATAAAATATCCATTTAAAAGATAGGTACCTAGTTTTGTCATATCTTACCTGTAAAGACAGGGATATCCATGGGAATTGTTGCTGTGTAAGGCTTGTTGAGTCTTACTCCAAAATTTCTCTCTCCACTTAAAAGTAGGATTATAAATACACCAATATGCATTAGACCCACACGAGCTGGAAAAATAAAATTATAATTAAAACAAGTAAGGCGTGCTTCACGTAAGTATGTGAGGCGATAATCGCCGGTTTCTGTATGATTAAGTTATAATTATTAAGTGTAATAGTTGCATATTCCTTTTCTACATTCAAGACCTACCAATTGATGTATATCATGCCATGGTAACTAGAAACTTTTTTTAAGTGGGTTGCCATCTTGAAAATATTACTTGTGTTATTTTAATAGTTGCATATTCTTTTTCTACACTTCAACACCTTTAAATTGATGTATATCAGGCCATGGAAACTAAAAACTTATTTTTATTCATCCGCCATATTGGAAATATTAAATTAAAAAGTCCAAAATGTGTCCAGTTGCCTCAAATGAGATGCACCGTGTGCCAAATTTTATGTTTCTAGCTATAGTAGTTTACGAATTGAAACAAGCCAACAGACAGACAGACAGACAGAGCCGTTATATAAGGTTTCTTTTTGTACTTTGTACAGAAACCTAAAAGACAGTGATCTAAGTGGCATGACAAAATTATTTGTTGGACAAGGCTAAAATCGAATTTATTACAAATCTTGTTTAAAGTTTTTTTTATCTTATGGGAAGAAAATGGATTAATGGATCTTATGGAAAAGAATCTATTCCAAAGACCCAAGCAATCAAACTTTGTTTATTATATTTTCGTTATTTGGAGGACTGATGTTTCAGAAGGTAATTTAAGTCCAAGAAAATTATAAACTTTGAAGCTTGTAAGAATATAAAATAATTTAAAAAAAAATTAGAATAACTTACATTGATCAGCTCTTGAATCATTAAGATGAAACAGAATTGGTACCAATATCTCAAGGACATCACTGCTTTTCAGCACATAATACAAGAATTTCTGTAAAAAGATATAAAACCAGGTTCCAATATTGGAATTTAAATAACAGTACCAAATTTAGAGGATATTAATAAGAGAAACTGTACCAAACTTTTAATTGATAAAAAAAATGTTTTTATATTATATAACTAAGAAGTTATCAAAAACCTGTGAAATCTAATGTTTAAAATAAAGAAAATTGCCCACCTTGTTGTAATCACAAATCTTCCAGAAGAAAACAAGAAGTTCCTGATGGAATTGAACCTTCTTGGCGGAGTTAGGCAGATATGTCTGAACAAGCGGATTATTCAAAAGTTTAGTGAAACCTCTTAATACAAATCCAAAATCTTCATCTCTGTGAATGCGACTTAGATAGTTTATAAACAGATTCTCACTACCCACCATACCCTGCAACAAAAACTCATTGAGGAATAAATTGTCTACTTCAAAAGTAAAAATCTGTAAGCTCCTATGAATTACATCTTAACACAAAATATCTTTAATACAATCAAAGAAGAGCATTCCTCTGTATAGGATCTGTATAGCAATTTCTAACAATAAATGAAAATAATATAAATATCAGAGTTAAACTTAAGCAAGTTTAGTATTTAATACCTTATTTCATAGTTAGTTTTGTATCAAAGCATTTTAAGTGAGTCAGCACTCATTAATGAAAAGTATTGAAGGTAATTGATCAAATCTCCTGAGGAGTTACCACAAAATTGAAATAAGTAGGACATTTTTTTTTTTTTTTTTAAACTTTATTGCCCTGCCCTCATTGCACACCGTTATCCAGAAAAAATAATTATTTAGAGGTAAAAATCAGAATTCTCCTAGTTCGATTTAAGGTTTGTTCTAATCCCCTTATTTGTATTTTGTCCAAAAATTTAAAAAAATAAATGTACAGTAAACTTTATACCTTAAAAAATCCTAAAAACTAGCATTTCTAAGTGTGTGAACCCTTTAAACAACTTAAAAAATATGAGATACAATACTGGTGAAATAATAACCAAAGAAGTTTACCTGTGAGGTATTGTCTGGAGAGGTGTCATGGTCTAGAGTGACAATAAGAATCTGAAGAGCAACATCTACTAAAGGCTCCTTAGAATCAGCAAAGAGGATATGGTTATATGGGAGGCCAAGTCCTATAGGATCATAGGAACCCACAGTGTTAAGCAAGGATGTAAACATTGGTAAGGCATGACGATTCTCAGTACTAACTATCCACTCAACCCAACGGTTCACTCTAACTCTACCAACTATACCTGAAATCAATATTGGTATAAAAAATAATGAATTCATGGAAGAGACAATTATGTCAATCAAGATCATGTTTATATAATATCTAAACATGAAAGAACTACCAGCTATTAGTATTGAAGTCTTATATCAATAATATAAATTACATATAAATATATACCTGATGGAGGATGGTACATAGTCTCTGAGAAGCAGGTAAGCATGAGCTTAAGTAGCTCCGTCCTAGCTGTATCATATTGTGGGTGATGAGGTGGGGTTTGTGCAAAACCTACTCCAGCTTCCCATATATACTCACAACTATCAATAGACTGAAGATCTTCAGCTTTATCCTGGCAAGCAAAAGAAATGAGCCGATCATTATTTAAATTATCTTTAACTATCGTAATTATCTGAGCAGACATAATGTAAATGTGTAAAAATGATAAGTAAATATGTAACTTACAGGTCCAGACTTTTTACTAGCAACTGTAAAATCTGGGCAGAAAAGCAGGTCCTGAAAAGAAGAAATATTTCCATTAAAAAAGAATTAGCTGCTTAATTGCAGTTTTTATTTAATATTATTCAGTGTCTATTTATCAGAGGCAACAAGTAAATATTAAGTATACAATTTTAAAACTCGTTTCGACATATAATATCACCTTAGTGTGCGAGTAAACTTAGTAAGAGTGTACAGAATTCTCAAGAATTCAAGAGGGCAGAATTGACTCTTACTAAGTTAACATGCACACTGAAGATGAATTAAAACTGGATATTATATGTCTAAACATGTTTGTGAGTTTTAATGTAAAACATTGTACAGATATCAAACTTACACATATAGCGTTAAGAAGAGAGTGGGCTAATGGTATAGAGTGTTGAGTTACCGCCCTTGCTGCAGAAGGTTCATTGGATCCAGTAGCCTGATCCCCAGAAGACTGACGATCTCCACTTTGCTGATCTGATGGCAAACTTGTCCAGAAAAATCCTCTCCATTCGGGATCCTCAAATATGTAAGGTAGGACTCTGGTCAATAACCTCACACAGTTGAGTACTAGGACCAAAGATTAAAAACAATTAGTTATAATTATTATTAGACAATGATCCTGCACGAAAACTTTAATAGGTGATCAGTAGCAAGATCTTAATAAAAAGGAATCTCTATTGTTTTGTATATTTTTATAAAGCCTATGTGAATCTGTTAATGATTTGTTTTCTCAAATGGAATTGTCTGGATGGATTGGTTCATGACTAAAGGGCACTTCTACCTCCAGTTATATTGCCCCTTATTTGGAATTAACAAGTTTTTTTTTTAATAATTCGAATGATAATGTTTATAATTAGTAGAGGTTTTAATTGTTCATGCATTGCAGAGAGAAAAAAAAAAAATAAAAAAAATAGTGTTCGAAAGATGTATACCTGTGAGTTGTTCATGTTGAGTGCGGCAAGAATTGTCAACAGCCCTGACAAGTTTTTCAACAGCCTTGTAGCATAATGTTGCTAGATTAGCAGGAGCTTCTTCTCGAAGAGATCTGATCTCTGCAGCTGGTACCAGTGTGAAAACATCTTGTACATTAGTCACATTCTCATTCCACAATTGATCCCAAAATGTATCATCGTCAGAGTTAATGGGCTAAAAAAAAATTTAAAAAGAGATACTGTTTTAAGTAATGAATTACCATAGGATATCCCCCCCCCCTTACACCAATTACGTAGATATATCTTTGACTTTTTACATGGAATTTAATATTAATAGCAAAATGATACTACTGCAGTCCAGACAAAATACTAGGTATTTACATACACTTTTTTACTTTCTCATACAAAGATAAAGTATTTTGATGGTGGTAAATACATTTTTTTTAATGGATTTTCCTGTTTTGAGGTAAAAAAAAAAATTGTTTTAAAAAAATTTCAGTTTGTTGTCAGTCGTCAGTGCAGATGCATGGAGCCTTAACTATTGGGCTGACTTTTTTTATTTGAGAAACTGTTGACCAATAGAGTGATGTAAATCATATTCAAATATTAATCCTTCACACAAAAATAATCTATAAACAACAATCATATCTGCAGACATAAGGCCTGATGATACCCAGGATTGGGCGAAATATAGAAAAATAAATAAATTAATGCACAAATATTAATTTTTAATTATCAAATGTTTGGATCCTTGAAGGGAAGGAAGACTAGTACTGTTTCATGCTAAATGTTGCCATCTAGCTTGAAATAGTACTAGTCTTCTTCTTCTTCCTATCCTTCAAGGATCCAAATATTTTATAATAATCATTCTACTGTGTACACTTAGCTTTCACACAAATTAATTTTTAAATTTATTACAACCTCAGCAATAAGGAATAAAGATTGAAAGTAAGATTATAAATTATAAAGATATATTTAGTCAGTTACTTTTCAAATTCGGTAATGGGTGAGTCAAAGTCAGAAAATTATGTGTCCAAATCAGGGAATTTGTGTTTATGGTATTTTAAATAAACACATGTTTACATCTAGAATGGTAGACAAATCAAGATGAATGTAAGGGTAAAAATTTAAATTGATTAAAGTTTATTAAATGTTTAAGTTGTTTTATTATTTTGTTTAAAGCTTTTATTAGATTCATACATAAACATGAATGTACTTATAGCATTATAATTTTAAATGTAAATAGAGCTAATGTATCTAATATGATGTGTTTGACAATACGTGATACAGAACAGTTCATATGTACCTATAAGGGGAACTCAATAAAACTTGACATCGATAATATTATGAGTTTTTTGTCTGCATCATTTAACACAAAAGAAATATTTTGGTCCCCTCAGTTTCGTGTTAAACGGTTTTCACTGTAATTTAATAACTATCTAAATAACATCATTAAAATAAATAAACATTTTACTTAAAATGCAGTAGGAACATTAAAGCTACAACAAATATCCAGTAAAATACTTAGTATATATAATTTAGCTTTGATGGAAAATACTGGATTGAAGGATAGTAATCAGAATTTAGAATTAAAAAATTGACTCAACCAATGAAAGCCAACGTAGACTACAGACATTATAGATACAAAACAATTTACTATAACTATAAAGGTACCATCACCATTTCCAACTGGTGAAGGAATTCACTAAATGCACTACAACAGAGTTTATATGTGAAATGAGTTTGCTGAATCTATTTTAATGAAAAAGCATTAAAACAAAATATCCATCTTATGCTTTCCGCCCTGAGAGCCCAGTAAAACCAGGCCCCAATTTTAGGTGCCTTGGACCCAGGGAAAAGCATTCTTGTAGCTGACCCCTTTCATTTTTCAACTTTGCGAATTAGTAAATTTGAGTAAAACTAGGGAACCTTAAATAAAAGCTTATTGCCCAGAATATACAATTTACTTTACAGCAATTGGACGCAATAAAGAACCATCAAAATAATTAATAGCTTTATATTTTAATGATTGAGTACTTACAACAGATAATACTATATTAATAACATTAAATTAATTAGGGTAATGCCAAGAAAAGTAATGAACAGGACAAGCATATTGCTCAATATGTTTAATTCTTTACTGACACGCCGGAATTTCCCAATTAAAAACAACTTTATGCATTCATTACGATAGAAATAAGAAGATAAATAATATTTTATCTTAAAAAGCCCAAAACACGAAAATTACAAGAAAATATGTAAAATTTGAGTCTCAAATGTAAACATAAAAGTGACGGCAGAATACCGATGTAATTCACCTGTGTTTTAGATGTAAGCTGAATAACAGCTTTTCTGAAATTTAACTTTGTGTCTGCATTCCCCATTCTATCATTCTATTTCACACAGAGATTTAATAAAATATCGTATAATTCGGTTTTTTAACAAAATTAAGGATAGAAAATAAAATTAAACACGTATACAAGAGGTTTTAATCAGGTTACCGAGATTGTCAAAAACAGGTTAGGCAACTTAACCAAACAAAATACTCTTCATGCTTGCAGCTGTAGGGTTTCCAACGGAGTTAGCGAAACTTTGTTCAATAAATTCTCATTAACAATTAACTAATTAAAACTAAGGAAGATTACAAAACTATGTATAATATATGATTAATAAAATATTTAATATTTCAATAACAAGATTTTTACGTTCGCAAATTAAATCTTCTGTGCTGCTATCTGCATCAAAACTTGTGATTCTTTTCTTCGGCCGTCAGTTAAGTCAGTCCTAAATGAGGCCTCATTGGGAGTTGTCCCAACGTTGCCAAACGGGCGATATTCGGTAAAGAAAATAAAACAAAATTATTCATTTATTTAACCAGATTTAAAAAAAGGATATCTATTAAACATAATACTAACATGGAAAATAATAATAATTGCACAACGTAACATTTCTATTTGATAAAAAGCATAATTTTTAACACCACCTCTTTATTCCCATCATCCGGTTTAACATTAGACTACAGAGCCCTTAATAGTACGTAAATAGTCTATAATTATAATTATATTTTATACGTCACCGAGAAAGCTTCTAATAATAACCAAACACTAGCGCTTTTGACATCTTAAAAACTCACACTTGGCACTCGCATATCACAGATAACATCCCACGCTACGCTTGTGAATGTTTTGCTATCAAATAGAGGGTTCCTATGGTAGAATAAAATGCTTACAGTTCATGACGAACCATTTTTAGTATTTGGGAAAATATCACATTCGTTATTGTTTTTTTCTTTTTTTAAAAAAATAAACATACAATTATATTATTTTGGATGTGTTGGCAATCTTTATATGTATTTTTTTCCCTTTTTTTGTTCTATTTTAGGAAGACGAATCCCCGCTAAACGAAAAAGAAAAATCGAAATAAATAACGAAGGGGGAAGAGCCAACAGTCATCTTACGCTTATATACTTTATATGTTTTTAGTGTTTATAGTATATACTTGATTAATAGTTACCTATACTTTTATTAATGTTTTTTAAATTTTTTAATCGAGTGTTTTTTTTTTAAAATTGATTTTTTACTTAATTTACTTATTATTTTTGCGTTAATATAGTCAAAGTTCAAATTCGACGAAGTTCATCATTCTTAAGTGCTTTAGAGACAATTAAAAGGTATGTACGTTTTATTTTTACTTAAAAAAGCTATTTTAAAAAAATTAAAATAAACAAAAGATTATGAAATTAAGATTATTTACTTGATTCCTCTTGAGGAAGTTTGTTTGGCGGAAAAAGCGTTAAAAGCTCTTTACCTTCTCATAATAATAGAGAGCGAGTCAGCGCGTAGGTATTGAGTTGGCGGGAATATTTGATTTTGAGATTTGGATGAATTTACACGTTTTACGGCCCCTTGAGTCCAAAAAAAAAATGGTTTTTAAAAAATGTGTTCTTTAAATTTGTGAAGAATGTATCGCAACCAGAAAGTTTTGACTTACCCATAAGCAAACCCTATTTGTGTTCACTTTACTCGCTATCATGCTTGCATTTTGTTGAGGGTTGAGGCGCCGGAGAACTTTCCTCTACTATTTATTCTTATTGATAAGATAAAAGAATGAGCTTTAATATTTTAATAATATATATACAATTTGTCGTCATTCTGTTATCAGTTATCAATAATGATTCGTTTAAAAGAATGGCTTTTAATTTGACATTATATACCTGGCTGAAAACTGGCTGTAATTTTTTTTTATCCATCACATGATATTGATATATTAATTAATGAAGCGATGATAAAATTCTTTGAAAAGGTGATATTTCATCCCTTGTTCTCAACCCCTTATTTTGAGTTGCCTGCTGTTACTTTCATAATTAAAAGTTAATTGGTACCACTTCTTTACTTAAGTAAAGTTGTCAAAAAATAATGTAGGCCTATATAGGCAAACCGAGGAACAGTCTGAAGCTGAGTCCTGAAGCTCAAGCAACTAATAACTCTAGATTTGGCTTTATTTACCTGCCAAGCGGTTATTAATTTTTCCTTCTTTTTATTACTGTCCCCTTATATTTTATCTAATTTCTACAGGTGTCTTCAGATCTTGAGGACAGCTTCTGGCTGTTCCTAATTGGTTTAACTATATTATTTTTTGACAACTTTTCTTACAGTGTGAAGAAGTAGTACCAATTAACTTTTAATTACAAGAGGAACAACAGGCAACTCAAAAGGGTTATTCAGGGACAGTAAAAAAGAGAAGGAAAAATGAATAAATTTATAGGGTTTTTAATCAAGAGCTCTACGTATAAAAATGTCGACCGCAATGGATACATTGTTACTTTCTCGTATTTGATTTTGATAGATTTACACGTTTTGGAGGTTCCCTGTATCCGCATCCAAGAAAAATATCTAGTTCCTAAGAAAATTGCTATTAACGCGAACGTGACGCTTTGGGTTCGATTTCCCGCCAGGGAGGAATTGTTTTTATCGTAAATTTTGATAAAATGTTCAATAAATAATTAAATATCACCACGATAACTCGAATCAACAAGTATATATACACTCGTACATGAGAAAGTTTATATCGTTATATATCGTAATAAGTATAAGTTTATAAGAGTTATATTTACAGATATTTTCCCCCCAACAGTCGTCTCATGAACGCAGTATACGGTATAAGTGCATAAAAAAAAAAAATAATATGCAAATTTTGAGAGATCTGCCCGTGTTAAAAAATTATATGGAAATTATCTATCTACAATTTCAAAAAAGTAAGTATAGTATTGAAAATTATTCTAGTTAAATTATTTTCGTTGTACGTAGTTTACGTATAAACTCCCGCGATTATGTAACTGCTGTTGTTCTTACTGAAACATGAGCCTTCCTCCTTGAGTACGTATTATTTACAAAGAGGACATAAATTTATTCAAATTACAGCAAAGTTGTAGAACAGATACATTTTCTGAATATATTAATCAGGCTCGTATTCATTTTGGTCCAATAATTATGATACGTTGACGTAGAATTAATATCAACTTATTTATGAAATTTACTGTTGAATTAAATTGCACTATATATATATATATATATANCAATTACTGTACTCCTTAAGAGCTTTCCTCCAACGATGTGCACCTTGAAGGGTAAATACTATTTTGACTTTTGTACCCCGTACCCGTGTGTACCAAATTTTTTTTTTTCACCCATCCAACCAAAATTTTCTTATATTATCGTAAGCCAATAATACGCAGATTTCTTTGAAAATTCGCTCATTAAGTCATGGTGCATGAGTGGACTTTTTATACAATACTAATGTCAATGTCAGAAAGGTATATTGAGTATACGCTATTATTAGTAGGTAGTAAATAGTAAGACTCTATTAAGGCCCCTCCAGACTCTCGCGAAGTTGTCCGAAGTTGGGCGAGAAAACGAGAATGTGGAGAGGTTGCTTATGTGGTTTCTCAGGGGTCCTTTCCTCGCCTCGCCCGACTTCGCTTCAGAGGCGGTTCCTCCTGAGTCAAAGGGGATGCGAGGAGCATTGAATCATGGCAGTGAGGCGCTCACCTCACCACGAAGGACGAGTGTGGATGCGGATGCGAGTACTTCACTTCGGGTATTCTCGCCGATTACAGTGTGGAGTACAAGTGTGGAGGGGCCTTTATAAGATTGACTAAACGGCACTCTTCCGTACTTTGCATTTGCATAATTATTTTCCCCGTAATTTTGGTCTTAAGCTTTTATAAATTGAAATTTATTTAGTAAGTAGAGTAGTCTGTTCCTTGAATTGTTTAATTTAATTGTTGTTCGGTTTTAAGGAAAAATAAAACGCTCCCTTTAGCAATAATTCGATCCCTCCTTGGATCATTCTGAAGCTTCGAGATGATGCCTTCGGAGTTAAAACTAGATCTTTCTTTATAATGAGCTATAATTTGTTTTATTATTTAAAAATGTTCTAAAAAAAAAAAAAAAATGTTAATGAAGCAATCAGCTTTAATCTGGTTCTTATTCTTCGTGTTCAGTCAATCAAATAGAGTGTTACCTCTTTAGAAACAGATTTTACTGCAATGTGCTAAAGCAACACTTTTGCTTCTCTCTTCTCCAGTGGCGATCATAGGGGGGGGGGGGCAAAGGGGGCTTGAATATATATATATATTGCCTAAATTATCTCAAATATATATAGTATAGACATAGACCGTTTTGTATGGCATCAAATGACTGGCGATCATTGGCACTATATAAATAAATTAATATTTAGCTACAAATTTTTTGTATTCTTTATAATTTTGATAATCTACTACGGCATTGATAAGAGTTATTAATGTTATAGTAAACCTAATTTTATGATGTGTATGAATAAAATACATATTTTACGCTTATACCCTCGGACATACTCGTATGTTGAATGATTTCCAATAAACATATGATTTTTCGTTTTAGCGAATTTTCGAAGAAAATTAGGCTTTTGCAATGGCTTCAAAAATTTTGTAATGAAAATTTTTGAAACATTTTTTCATGGAAATCCGTTTCAGGCCATTCTGAATAGATCCCTAAATTTTAACACTTTTTTTTATGTATGTATGTATATGTGTATATATGTATATATGTATGTATATATATATGTATGTATAGGATGCACTTAAAAATTTCAAACAAATTTTAAAATGTCAATAATATCAAAAGAAAGGATGAGTTCATTAAGGGGTCAAATTTTGACCATTTGGGGTCAAAAATAGCATGAAAACAAGTTTTTTTCCATTTTACCCTCCTTTTATATGAAAATATAATAACAGTGTGCATAACAACAATTACTGTACTCTTAAAGAGCATTCAACGATGTGCATCTTGAAGGGTAAATATTATTTTGACTTTTGTACCCCGTACCCGTGTGTATCCAAACATTTTTTTTTTCACCTATCCAAATTCTAAACCAAAATTTTTCTATATTATCATAGGTCAATAATACAAAGATTTCTTTGAAAATTCGCTCATTAAGTCAGGGTGCATGACTCGACTTTTTTTTTATATAAATGACTATTAAGACTTAAGGGATGTTCGATGTACTTTGGGACAATGTAATATCACACTTTTGTTTTTATTAGGGGAGTACCAGTCTAAAGAAGTGCCATATATCT
>KZ652209.1:8118-29539 GCA_001010745.2 Gerris buenoi
GTCTGATAGAAAAAAAAAAAAATGAAACAACCTCCTTATTAATCGATAGAGGGTTTTAATCATAAGGTTTGCTTCTTTAGCCTGTAGCATTTCATCGCAGCATTCATCAGACCAGACTCTATTTTTCTTTTCTATCAGACCAGACTCTATTTGTATTAAACTCGCAGCTGCATTGCGAGTCATTCTACGATGCTTTGTTTACTTTTTTTTAGCTTTTGTTGAACTTTATCTTTTTTATTACTTTAAAAGTAAAAGTGATTATTATTGCTTTAAATAATTTATATTGTTTTATATCTGTATTAAATTCGTTTAATAAAGAAATGCTATGTTTTCTTTGTTGAATAAATCTTATATAGCGCTTTTTCTGGAGATAAAATTTTGTATATACCTCGAGAATAATGCATTATTATTCCCTTGTTATAATTATCTCCCTCGGCTACGCCTCGGGAGCTAATTGATATTAATCCCTCGGCTTCGCCTCGGGAATTAAAATATCTAATACCCTCGGCTTCGCCTCGGGATTTAGTTGCCTTGATTCCTTCGGCTTTGCTTCAGGAATCAACTCTGTCACGCGGGAAATAATGTCTTACATTATTCCCTAGGTGCATAAATAGTTATTTTTACAACTAGTGCGGAAGTGACTTTGCTGCACTCGAGAGAAATATTTAGGCACGAGCCGAAGGCGAGGGCGGAAAGGTTTCTCGAGTGCAGCAAAGCAAAGACTCTTTAAGCTCGAGTTGCACATTAAATTTTTCCTACAGTTAGTTTTTAATCTGTAAATAAAATATAAAATCATAGAATGTTCATCAACATGTGAAAGGTTTTACAATATCAACTAAACCAGCTGCTCTATTTTTATACAGGGTTGCCTTTTTTTTGCCTGATTTAGCAAACCAGACCAAGCACTGTTATTATTCTTCATCTTAACGCTTACTCATCCTCATCACATTTGATTCTTTTTTTAGATATTTACTTTTTTATATTTCAATATTAATATATTTGATATTTAGTGTTTATCTCATGTAGTTAGTTGAAAATTAATCATTAGTTATCATTTTTATTATGATTATAATTTGGATTATTTAATCTTTGTTTAGATTTAAGGTCTTCATGTTCTTAAGTTGGAACACTGGAGTGCGGTAAAGTAAAATGAGTGCGGTAAAGTAAAACGAGTGCGGTAAAGTAGTAAGTGCAGGAATCTNGCTTTTTTTTTTTTTTTTTAGGCTCTAAAGTTACTATTTCACAGCCTACCACGGAAAAATAACATTTAACAGTGTTTGTGGGGGTTTTTAAGGACGTTAATGTTAGTTAAGCTGTAGTATGTTGATCCTGTTTAATATAATAGGTAATTTTATGTGTTATATATTTAGTGTTGTAGATTAAAAGCTTATTAGATAGTTTACGCTAAATGTTTACTTATACTATATCAGTAAACACAGTAATGATCTTGAGGCCGTTAAACGATACATCAACTGTAATCTAGTAATATTGAAACTTTTATCACCTTTTTAGGGTCCGTAGGCAAAAGCCAAGGACCCTTATATTTTCGCACGTGTGTCTGTCTGTCCGTCCGTCTGTCGCTTGCTCTCACGGCTACACCTTTCGTCCGATGACTTTGAAATTTGGCATGTATATATCTTGTACCTACCCACACATGTTAAAAATATAGCGTCTTAAAAAAAATATTTTTCAAAAAAATTAGGGTAAAAAATCTTTTCTTTTTTTTTTTTCGAGACCGTAAGGGGTATCATATGAAAAAGTACGTCGAGCTGATTACAAAAATATATAATTATTTGGTTATAACTTTGATAAGGCGAGCGTAGGCACTTTTGAAGTGGGTGTGAAACGTGCGTCCCCCCCCCCCTCTATCTCGCTTATGTGAAGTGCAAAAAATGTGAAAAAATTCCTGAACATTCTTCGACCTAAAGTAAAGGTACCACTTTTTGGAAATTTCGGGAAAAAAATTATTTTATTTTTTATTGACAAAATACGGTTTTTTTATAATAATTATAAAATATTTTATCCATATAAATACATTGAAAAGACAATAATTATTATTATCTTTTCGATGTATTTATATGGCTGTTTTCCGGTTCAATGGCAAAAAAATACTTTATCAGAAGGTTGTCTATGTGTTTTTAGAATATCAGACCCATAGGATAGTTCAAAGTAAGCTTTTTTAAAAAACACCATCAATAGGGTACTATAATAAACTATACAGTGTTGCCTACGGAGCCTCGCTGTGTGCTGGCTAGCACACACTTGACTACGGAGCCTCGCTGTGTGCTGGCTAGCACACACTTGACTACGGAGCCTCGCTGTGTGCTGGCTAGCACACACTTGACTACGGAGCCTCGCTGTGTGCTGGCTAGCACACACTTGACTACGGAGCCTCGCTGTGTGCTGGCTAGCACACACTTGACTACGGAGCCTCGCTGTGTGCTGGCTAGCACACACTTGACTACGGAGCCTCGCTGTGTGCTGGCTAGCACACACTTGACTACGGAGCCTCGCTGTGTGCTGGCTAGCACACACTTGACTACGGAGCCTCGCTGTGTGCTGGCTAGCACACACTTGACTACGGAGCCTCGCTGTGTGCTGGCTAGCACACACTTGACTACGGAGCCTCGCTGTGTGCTGGCTAGCACACACTTGACTACGGAGCCTCGCTGTGTGCTGGCTAGCACACACTTGACTACGGAGCCTCGCTGTGTGCTGGCTAGCACACACTTGACTACGGAGCCTCGCTGTGTGCTGGCTAGCACACACTTGACTACGGAGCCTCGCTGTGTGCTGGCTAGCACACACTTGACTACGGAGCCTCGCTGTGTGCTGGCTAGCACACACTTGACTACGGAGCCTCGCTGTGTGCTGGCTAGCACACACTTGACTACGGAGCCTCGCTGTGTGCTGGCTAGCACACACTTGACTACGGAGCCTCGCTGTGTGCTGGCTAGCACACACTTGACTACGGAGCCTCGCTGTGTGCTGGCTAGCACACACTTGACTACGGAGCCTCGCTGTGTGCTGGCTAGCACACACTTGACTACGGAGCCTCGCTGTGTGCTGGCTAGCACACACTTGACTACGGAGCCTCGCTGTGTGCTGGCTAGCACACACTTGACTACGGAGCCTCGCTGTGTGCTGGCTAGCACACACTTGACTACGGAGCCTCGCTGTGTGCTGGCTAGCACACACTTGACTNTATTTATAATTATTAATTATTATTACCCAAAGTAGGTAATAATAAAATGATAATGATGGATAATGATGAGCTCATCGCTTCTAGAATCACTAGACATGGACATTGTTCAGGGACTTATACACAAAGATGAAAAGTACTGGGTGTTTGTACGGCCTAGCGTCGCTGAAAACTCACTTTACTCCTAAACGTGGTTTGATGTTGCAACTTAAGTCGTGGTAGTGTGAAGATGAAGGAGACTTGAGTAGCGTAGTCTGCCGGTCTCCTGGTCGCCACACAGCTCACCGTGTCAATATAGCGCCTTAACGCTTCTTCCGTCTTTATAAACCTAATAGTCATCATCAAATTGATATTACTTATTAAATCCCTACTCAGATGTTAATTGCAGCTTACGTTTTTAGAAATACCGCCTTAATAAGCATGATCCTGATAATTAAAATGGTATAATTTCCTTCCGGGATGTTACCTACTAAATTAATTATTCGGTACTTTCTTAATAATCATGATCGTGATAATTAAAATAATACGACTACTTATCGAGCTCCTACTTCCTATCAGTGGCGTATCCAGGGGGAGGGGGGCACAGGGGGCACCCCTTCCCAGACCCAATAGAATAAAAAAAAAAAATACTACCTAATTTTTTTAACACATATTGTTTACATTCACCTCATATTCAATTTCACCTCAAAAATACATAAATCGCTGTTTTGAGAGGTCATATTTTCCAATGAATACGTACAAATTTCTAATGAATGCATTCTAAAACAGTTAGTGTTACTTGGGCGCGGAGATTATTTTTGTTTCTCAGTTAAACATTTTTTTTTGGGGGGGGGTGGCAGCTGCTTTTTGAATAAGTGGAAAATTTTAAAATATGACCTCTCAAAAACGCGTTTTTGTGCATATCTGAGGTGAACTTTGATTTGAATACTTTGTCATCCAATAAATTAAACTTGTGGTATAATTCGTTGGCACGATAGTATGAACGTAAATAGTTTTATAAGAGTTTTAATGCCATCTTAAAAATAGTAATTGTAAAANGATGGCAAAGTTATATGAAAACCCTTCATGATGCACACCGTTGAAAATCTCTTTACGAGTACAGTAATTGTTGTGATGTACATTTAGAGATAAAATAGACAAATATATCGGGGTACAAGTAATGGATACGGAGTAATGGATAAGTTATTACTTTAGGAGTCATTGTTGTTACTTACAGTTTTATCATATTTTCATTTAAGAGGGGGTAAATTTGGGATACTTGCAAATTACCTTATCACTTCATGAAATGCATAAAACCGCTGTTTTGAGAGGTAATATTTGAGAGGTATAAGTTTATTGTTACTGTTTTTCCTAAGCTGAAAAGGCGGTAGAGCCTTATTTAAGCAATACGACTGCCGCGTAGGCTTGAAATGCTTACTTGGACCAGTGTAAAATTAGATCATCTGTGAAGATAACTACTGAATAATATAGCATATCAAAAGTTTTTATTATTACTCACCTAATGGACTATTTCTACTGATTAATATTTTACCACCGACAAAATATTTATGCTGACAAGAGTGACAGTATTTATTTTAACACCACCCTTAATTTTAATTTTATTGTAAAATGTTTACAATTATAATCATGTGTATTTTTTTAACTGTTGCGATGTTTCAATTATTATTATTTCTTCTTTAAGCCACTATTTCTACTGATTATTACTATCACCCACTTGAAATATTTTTTATCAACAATTTTATAGGACTATTCATTCAAAAAAGGAAAATTTATGCCGGCTTAAAATATAATTTCCTCTGATTAATATACACCTGATAACTTAAAATGCCAATTATTAAAGATTAAAAGAAACAAATTAAAACCGACTAGGTAATATTATTATACTGTTGATTTATTATACTTTTTGACAATAAAGTATTGTTGACCACTTAAAATACTTTTTTTACTGATTAATATTACATACCTCTGACTTAAAATATTCTTTTACTGATTACTATTATATACCTCTGACTTAAAATACTTTTTTTACTGATTAATATTATATACCTCTGACAAAATATTTTTTTTTACTTTTTACTGATTAATATTATATACCTCTGACTTAAAATATTCTTTTACTGATTAATATTATATACCTCTGACTTAAAATACTTTTTTTACTGATTAATATTATATACCTCTGACAAAATACTCTTTTTACTTTTTACTGATTAATATTATATACCTCTGACAAAATACTCTTTTTACTTTTTACTGATTACTATTATATACCTCTGACAAAATACTCTTTTTTCTTTTTACTGATTAATATTATATATACCTCTGACTTAAAGTACTCTTTTTACTGATTAATATTTAATATTCTATACCTCCGACTTAAAATGTTTTGTAATCTGACAAATGTAAAAATATAAACTTACTAAAAGAATACTTTTTCGTCGATTATAATATTAGTGCAGGCATAAGTTAATAATTTTTACCGAATGAAACTACAGTCTCTATTAATCAATGTTCTACGACCGACTCTGTCTGTACTGTGTAGTACTGTATATTGTGTAGCACTGTATATTGTGTAGCACTGTATAGTACTGTATACTGTGTAGTACTGTATATTCTGTAGTACTGCATATTACTGTATAGTGTGTAGTACTGTATAGTACTATATACTGTGTAGTACTGTATATTGTGTAGTACTGTATAGTACTGTATATGTACTAACAAAAATACATGTGGTGTCGCGGGACACCCGGTAGGAACGAAGTTCCTTACATTTTTCATTAAATATAAATTATAAAATCACACTGCTAAGTACGTATTCATGGCGGAGTTAAGGAAAAATTAAAAGAAAAACCTTTTATTATCTTTGAAGAGGCGTCTTACAGTACAGCAAATAACGTATTGTAAATTGAAAAAAAAAAAAAATGATGAGTTTATAGTTAAACCAGATGGTTGTGCTAACTACTAGACAAATGTAAAAGTAACCAACTGTTTACTTTTGAATTTTGAAGGCAAAATTAAAAGAAAATCATTATTTGTATAATTAAAGCAAGCGTCTTACAATAAATATATATCTATATATATATAAAATCCAAATACCACTCACTGACTGACTCACTGACTCACTGACACATCACGAAATCTCTGAAACCGCTAGACCCACGACCATGAAATTTTGTAGGTGTGTTCCTCTTACTTCCTAGGTGCTCGCTAAGAAATATTTTAAAAATCCGCCATCTTGATTCAAGATGGCGGCCATTTATATAAAAAATTCGACAAGACGATATCTCGGGAACCAATTGTACTAGACCCTTGAAATTAAGAAGTTGGCTTCCTTTTATGAAATTAGTAACATTTGATAAATAGTTTACCAATCGGGCATTTAGATTCAAGATGGCGGCCATACATATATAAAAGTCAACATGTGTGCATGTTCTATACAAATCTACAGTTTTAGTCCGATCTCGATGAAAATTAGCACACTTGACCTTCAAAGCAAGGGGAAAATCACTGTCAACATGAATATTCAAAATTTTAATTTTGGTACACAGGGGTACGGGGTACAAATGTTAAAGTAATGAACATCCTTCATGATGCATATCGTTGAAAAGCTATTTAAGAGGACAGTAATTGTGGTTATGTACAGTTTTATCATATTTTCACTTAGGAGGGGGGTATAATTGAAAAATATAGCTATATCTTATATAAGAAGAAGTGTATCTGTATGAGGGTATGTCTTTTAACCTAATTTGATAAAAATATATACACTTTATCTTCAAAACAAGGTGAAGGTCACTGCCTTCATGTGATTACGAAATTAAAATTTTGGTACACAGGGGTACGGGGTACAAGTAAAGAATACCCTTCATCTTCATGATGCATATCGTTGAAATGCTCTTTAAGAGTACAGTAATTGTTGTTATGTGTACGGGGTACAAATGAAAAAGTAATGGATACCCTTCATGATACAAATCGTTGAAAAGCTGTTTAAGAGAAAAGTAATTGTTCTTAGGTACAGTTTTGTCTTATTTTCATTTAGAAGGGGGAGAGGTAAAATGGAAATTTATATCTATATCTATATATGTATATAAAAGTCAACATATGTGTGTACATATGCATGTTCTTTTATACAAATCTACAGTTTTATTCCGATCTCGATGAAAATTTGCATACTTGACCTTCAAAGCAAGGGGAAGGTAACTGTTTACATGAATTTTCGAACTATAAATTTTGGTTCAAAGGGGTACGAGGTACAAGTAATGAATAACCTTTCATCTTCATGATGCATATCGTTGAAATGCTCTTTAAGAGTAATTGTTGTTATGTACAGTTTTTTCATATGTTCATTTAGGAGGGGGGTATATTTAGGATATTTGCAAATGATCTTATCAAAGAGGAGGGGGATAAAAATAGGAGGGATAGAATCATAGATATTCTCGCATAGTAAAATAATTTGTATGCTTTCCTGGTAGTTTATAAACATATCAAATTTAAAAACACTCCGTAGCGAAGCACGGGTATCCAGCTAGTTGAATATAAGAAAAAAGTTGATCGTGATGAGTTTCTTTCACTATAAACTTATCAAGTATGTTTGTTATAGCAGTTTGGATTGAAATAGGACTGTTTTCTACCTACCCGGCCTACTAATTTAAAATATTATAAAATATATCTCTTCCCTACTCTAAAGCTTCTGCTTGTATCAGGGTGAAATTTTACATGATTATGTTTTATTTATTTAAAAAACAAAGTGTAATTTTTGACGTATATACAAAAATAATCAAAACAAGTCAAGTAACAGGCTTCCTTAATAACACTTTTTCCCGTCTTTTGAAGCTTACGTTTACGCGAGCGTTGCGCGTGAACGCTTGGGCGGATAACGTTTTCCGACGAACTCAGCCTGGGCACTGGTGAAATGAACATGTGTACCAAATTTCATCTAACTCGGTGATCTTTTACTCAAGTTATCGTCATCGGTAGATTTCGTGACGAATTTTGCGTTACGGTGACTTCATGACGGTGATTTTGTGACGGAGATTGACTGGCGGGCTGCAGAACGTGCCATAAGCAACTTGGTTCAGGCAAAGCATCTATAAACTAATGGGATATTTTAGTCCCGGGGAAATAACCGGATATTTTCACCGAATTAAACTGTGCAATTTTTGCCGATTAAGATTTTAGCGTATTGCAATTTTTATGTTGACAATTATAAAATAACGAATATAATACTCTAAATCTCGGTTATAATATGTATTATTGCCGATAGTCGTGTTAAAGGGTTTTGGTGCCGTAATATCAGTACGGTTATTAATTTAATAATAACTGTCTTGACCTTATTCAGACGTTACCTTTGAAATAATATTACTCTTACGTTTATATAATATGTACTAGTAAACGATCAAAACAGTCTTATAATATTTTTGTAACGAGTCTAATAGAACGAGTCAGTTGCCGTAATATGGTAATCAAGTAATATTTTATGATAACACCTACGCATACTACCTGATTTCACGGTATCTTTCTTCCAGTATCCGTCGCATAATCTTCTGTAGGTATAATAGGTTTTTTCATAGTAATAAATAATACCTATATATTTTATGTTACGAATTACTTTGTCCGGTTATTATTAGGTTTCGATTATTTTACTTGAAAATAAATATACGAACGTAGAATTACACGAATAATAATAAACTCGTTCCACAGTCACGGAATTATTAGTACTCGGTGAAAAGGCAGTAGTTATTATTTTTTATAAATTACTCTTTGTTATTACGAGTTAGTTATTACGAGGTTGGATATCAGTTATAATTAAATATCTAAACATAATATTAATAGCTTAATAATGAACTACTAGTAGTGACAAGTAAACTCGTGTGTATAAATAATTACCACTTTTTTATTTGTCGGTGATTTGACCGATTACCGGTTTACGCGTATACAACAGCCCACGATTAATAATATAATTACTTTACCTACTTAAAACCGCAACGCTTGGGAAAACAAAAAATACATTTTATTAGTGTGGTAAATTACTTTTACTTTAGAGTCGATATTCAATGGAAATCAAAGTTGTTTACTTATTAAAATATAAGTTTGCTGTTGCAAACGGAATAAAAACAATAATTATATTACTGCGTAATAAACAAAAAATAAGATGACTACGTGCTGATAAAACTATACGAGACTACTTTTAAAACTAATAAAACTATACGAGAACTATAAGAAATTACTTTTAGATGTAATACCTATCATTATAGCCTTTTAATTTTACCGACGCACTAAAATCCGCCATAAACCTATTTATATTAATCGGTAGATAATTTTGTATTTACGCCGGCTTGTAAACAACATTAATTTGCCTATTATAAAGAAACACGAAAGTCGAAACTCGAGTGGAATCGACAGAATTACCTGTAGCTGTTATTTTATAAATATTAACGAGCGAGAAATTGAAAGCAAAGCAAAGTGGGTATTATCCACGGCACCGTAGTCACCACGAGTAATAAAACAAATCACTTGCTTCTCCCATATCAACTAAACTTATCATATAAAGTATTATATAATACGACTCTTACAAATCACAATATAACGGAAAAGAAAAACACTTTTAGTAGTATGTCGTATTATCGTCCGTGCTACACTTTTACTTATTTAAAGACAAACTAACATGTCGTACGATAAATCCTTTTATAGTTGATAAAATAAGTTTCTTTACTTATTTTATTTAAACTTTAACTATATTTTTATAAAACCAATGTTAAAATCTATACTAGATTTAAAAGGAAGATTTACTTTTAGGGATAATTATCGTTCGGTCTACACTTTTATTTTACTAAAAACCTAATGAAAGTCGCTATTATAAATCTTATCTATTAATTTTAATATCGCCAGCCGTTTAAAAAGTCGTTTACCTCACTTATATTAAGATAAATTTTATTTCTATAGTGACTATTAAAAGTACATAAGAAAGAATTAGGTTGGAGAATTGTGCCAGTGCTATAAGGCACGGCACTTCTCTCACTTATTCCTCTAACGGCAAACATTTACAAGATTTATATCCTGTATTGTCATTCCACTCGTCATTTGTAACATTATTATAGAAATTAATTATTTATTATAAATTGTTTGTTGGATTACTGTTATTTTATCCGTGCTCTTTAGCGGCCTTTCTTTATTATTAGCACTCTCCTGGATTTTATTATGTAACTATTGTTTTAGTGAATATCTACGTTATAAACTTTGTTCAAGTAGTTTAAATTACTGTTAAATATCAGCAAAGAATTGATAACGTATAATTTGTGTTTAAATGAATAATAATATTATAATTGGTCTGAGAAAAACAAGGGGGGTGGAGACTGGTTCGGACTGCCTGTACACAGTGTTGCAACATACTGGCGTCTTAACCACCCACTAGTTCTTTGTCTCCGTCCACAGCTTTAAATAACGGCACAAATACTTTACAATTAAAAATATCCCTATTTAATTAGAGCTCGTTGTTAGCATTGGAATTATAATAATATTATCTGTCGATTTGAAAGATAATCGTTTGTTTTGCTATAAAATATTGTAAGACCTCTTAAAAAGTTAGCCCACTTTGATATCGTCTACTTTTCCCACTTGTTTATCGGACCGAATAAGAATTTTATCGAAAGGAAAAACTAAATAATATTTAGAATACCTATGACGTGGAATTCCCTTGTGAGAAGGTGGAAGATTCATTTAGCCAACACAATTTCTTTACAAACGATATAGAATTTATTATATTACACTATAGAACACAATAACAATATTTACAACGAATTAGTTAGTTATAAAAAGCTGAATATATTGCACTTGGAAATAAATGGAAAGGTGGGCGGGAGGGACGAGTTACAGCTTGTCCAGGGCCCGCGGGTTGGTCAGTAGTTCCCGCGTCAATCTCCACACGTGTTTAGCCGCGTTTTCGAGGGCGGTAGGAGATTTACCTTTGAATAAGTCCAGATGAGGAAGGAAATAGTGGGGACACCGGCGGCACTGTAAGCAGGAGATAAGTTGCATCAGGATGCCCGAGAGTCGGTCTCCCAAGCATTGGTCGTCCCATTCCAATTCCCTCGGGTGTTTCTCACACTCGTACAAAAGCAGCGTTTTCAGGATGTAACCGGTCACCGGGTTCCCGGGTAGATCTAGATGTCTGTCTCTCAGAGTCTTTAACAAGGAAAGACATCGCCGCCTACATCCGCCTCCCAGCAATCTAGATTCGACTTCGACGAAAGACATTACCCAGGCGTCGCCTTCCATCGCCGATTGTTTTCCTTGAGCTGCCGCACACTCCTTACTGAGAAGGTCGAATCCTTCTGTCTTTACCTCGGCTACGAGGTTAGGGTGAGGCCAGGGTACGTGTGGAAGTGGCCAGTGGGCTGCCGACCTGGGCCACACTCCGCTGCATTTGAAAGACGGTGTGATCTGAACCACGTACCTTTCCCTTATTCTAAGCTTCACTTCGCTCGTGTCCGCTATCATCTTGACGCTGTCCCTGTAAGCACACTTGTCACAGGCCTGAGCGACCAGCGTCTGAAACCTCGACCGGATTTTTCTTGCCGAGAGGTATCCCGAAGCGGTGATGAATTCTACCCACAAGGACATAGAACGCTTCCTACCGTCTGAAAGTTTGAGAACGGCGCATCCGGGTAAAGACCCGTCGTCGACGAAATTAAAAACTCCCATTTGATTGAGGTACAGGACGACTTCGAACTCGGTCGGCGAGACCACGTCTAGGCCCTCGAACCTGCCGTTGCATTCCGTCAGCGAGGATATAAATCGAGGTTCTTGCACTTCTACTTCCCTGAGGACATCCTGCACCACCTTACACACGTCTCGGATAGTCTTGGCTACGGCGGATTTCCTACTCTGCACTCTTTCGCCGTAATACTTGTTGAGCTGGTACAAAACTTTGGTCTGATGAGCGAGCATCTCGGCGGGCACGAGCATGTCGGCCCCTATGTGGCGGCCCCAAGGCGCACTGGCCTCTCCCGGCACGACCGTCGTTCCAGCTTCCGCTCGGCCACGCCTACTGCCGCTAAACCTCTAAGCCACGCCTTCCAACCCCCTCCCACCATATTTATTTCTCCGTCCCTCTGCTATTATTGCCGAGCGTTTCCTCGGGCCGACGACTCGAGAAGCAACCCCTCACCCTTAGCTTACCCTCTTACTTTTCTTATAAAATATCGACCTCATACGGAGCACCGCCCAACCCTTCCTTAAGACCTTATAATTGTCCTCAGGTATAACCGCTTTTTTACCATTGTTTTTCTGCTCTTATTAGAAGTATCGCTATCACAATATTTATTTTAGTTCCTACAAAAAATAAGAATTTCCATCGAAGTGTTCTCCGCTCCTTTGATAACGAATACTTTATTTGACTTCTCGGGCGGGGTTTTCCTTATAAGGTGCATACTGTCAAAAGATAAATTTATTATCGACATTGTCACTACAAGATATGCATAATTTCCCTTGAGCCTTGAATTATTTACGTGGGAAAGATCTTGTGTCGGTTCTTGTAAGTTTTACTACCGAATCCCACAACCGCGCATCGCCGACAAATAGTAAAAACTGTGCCTTTACTATTTTGAGGATTAATAACCTATATCCTGTAAATTGGTGTCTTAGTAGAGTGTAGTTAACGGTTTTCACCGGCTCTCGGTGAAAACAATAGTGGTACTCCACCTTGGTAGGTACTTACAAATCTCAATTAGGAACAGTATTATTTTAGCCAGGTCGTAGATAAGTTGTAGGTGGGTACTTGAACTCCCCTTGGTCCATTCCCGAAAGAGTCCAGTTGTACAACTAATTATGTGGGTAAAACATTTAAAGTCAAGAACTAGATTTAAAATTACAATTATTGTGAGCAAGTAAATTGTCGAAAGTATTATAGGTGTCTACTGACAGTCGCATGTCCGAGTAAACTACCGTTCGTTAACTTCCTTTCAATAACATATGAGCAGTAGAAGCATTGTATAATATTAAGAACCGGGCACCGAGCTGTCCTTGGCGCTTCAAACCAACACCTATTTTTTTAATGTGCTGGAAAAATTAAGAAACAATTTTTAGGCATATTATTAAATATAGTTGGTTATCTAATAAGTATAAAACCAAAGGTTTAAAATTAAATTTTATTTAATAAATATATAGTCCAGTTATTTTAGTCATAAATATGGCTTATGTTCCTGAGCTTCAGTTTTTTTTTTGTTTTTTTTGTTTGCTGCATTTGGATGTTCGAAAAAACATATTGAAAATAGGCAACATGAATGTGATCGCGTTAATAGAATTCAATACTCTTTTGATACTTCCTTCTTTCAAATTTGTCATACCACGTTCCACGTTCAAGGTGGGACCCATGCCGAGATGTTGTGCCGAGATGTCGTTACCCATAAAACAATGTTTCGCTATTACGATTGTCACTGTAACACTTACCTCAATTAATATTAAAACTCTAGGAGCACTAATATTTTCAAACTAGGTCCGAACATACTTGAAATGTCGCTCTTAGATATATAGAATAACGGTTCCTACAAATGTACGTAAAAAATTAACGTAATGTTTCGTGTGTGAAATTTTAATGATCTTCAATTTTGATTTAATCATCAATTGTTCTTCGAACCAGAGGAAGCGAGATATTCGTAAAATACGTAAAAAGTTGTGCGGCGACGAATACTAATTAGTAGAGTTAGGATCGATATGCACTTAAAAACTGCAGTATATGCATTTGAAAATTGCGAAATATGCACATAATATAAATATGCAACTTATCCCAAAAATATATGCACTCAAATATGCGCTTATCTCAAATATATGCACTTATTCCTAATATATGCACTTAAATATGCATTTATTCCTAATATAAAAAACTCCAATAGGCAGCTATAAATATTGAGTAGTGCTAAGTAAAGTGCATTTTTACTAGTAGTTCTGTGAACAGTAAACCTCGCTCGTTAAAATAAAGAATCGGGTTTTGAGTTTAGAATAATGTTCTAAACAAAAAAGACATGAAACGTGAAAAAATAGAAAATGTTTTCACACAACTATAGAATACTCGTAAAGGATTTTCCAACGATAACAAAAACGGCAGGTCAGCTACTATTTTTACCATTTCTAAAACAAAGGTACTAAACTATGTACCCCTCATGCCTCATGGACAGGGTACAGTAATAAATTTAAGGTTCTCCTTTCGCGCGCACTTTACTACTATATAGTAGTAAGATACCAAATGAGTTTCAGCCCGATCTATCGAAAAGCAAAAACGGTAAAACAGTAAAACAAATAAAAAACAGAGTACTTTTGCTGCGAATTTCGACAAGCCGGTACCAAAAGTACCCCTTTATGTACAGAAATATTTTTTTCAGTATACTACCGAATTTATAAGGCCTTAGGCCTAATAAATGCCTTCATAAAGATACCTTTACAAAACACATTAAATTAAAAATTTAGTCTGCACAGTCAATGACGGATCTAGGCTTTCCGGCGCCCGGGGCAAGAATGTTTTCGGCGCCCCCCCCCCCTCCCCGATTTTTTGGTTTTTTTACGACGTGAAAAACGTACGTGAAAATTATGAAAAAGAAAGAAAAAAACATCCAATTAAACCTATTAAAGAACACCGATCTCCAATTGACGGTGATATTGCAATAAACACTCCACAATCGTAAATGTTATAATAACCATATTATTTATAAAGCTACCTCTCCCTCAAATAATTATTCCCTAATTGAAAAATTTGGAGAGATTTAAATTTGAATTATTCTATTGTCTTCTTAACGTCATACTCTTCTCTCAATCCTACATATTTGCCTTTCATGCTGCAAGAGCTACGCTTCTAATCCTTAGAGAGAACTTAGGATGTAGTATATTATTTGAAAGCTCGTCTATGGTGTCCATTCAATACTTTCATCTTTTCATATTTCATCAACTATCCTTTTCTTTTTTCGTTTACGCGCCTCTTTAAATTGATGATCTATGTTAAGGCCTTCAGCTAAGGTCTTAGCTTCAGTGACTACATCTCTTGCATTATTTTCCTCCTGTATAAGGCGGTAAATGTGGATAACTGATTGAGCAATTGTGATATCTTTTTTTCTGGAGGAGTTTGTTGACAATGTCAATCCTAGTTAGCTCCTTGAACCAGAAGTAAGAAAATATCACAAATTCAAAAGTGCTAATACTTTTTAAAAGACTCCTAGCTTCTTGTTTTGTTTCACAAGTTAAACATGCTACCATATCATATAAAGCAGTAATAATTCCTCCAAGATGCTTGAAAATAACTATTACAGCTTCCCGCCTTGTTGACCACCTAGTTCCACCCTGTAGCTTGAGAGAGATAGGTATGTTTTTGAGCAAACCTTCCCCACTTATTAGTTGATGCTGCTACGAATGAATAAAGACAATTTAAAACTCCAATGTTAGTTTCTGCTTCATGAGTGACGCTCGCAGCATTGACTCCAATTAATTTTAGTGAATGCGCAGCACAGGGTACGAAGTAAGCAAGAGTACTATTTTTATTTTCCTGCAAACGGGTTTGTACACCTTTTTACTTTCCAGCCATGTTAGCACCATTGCCATGTAGCTGCCCTCTACAGTTCTTAAAATCCAAACCATCACTTTTGAGTTTATTGGATATTACTTCAGAAAGTGCCACCCGTCTTCTCACTCAAAATCAATGAAATTCTCGAAAATCTCTGGCCCGCACTTAGGTTTACGTATCTAATGACTTGAGACATCTGCTCCAAGTGGCTCACATCAGGGGTACAGTCAAACATGACAGAGAAATACTTTGCTTCTCTTATGTTACTCAGAATGTTTCCTCTTACTTTTGTTGCAATGATATCCAAAAACTCGTTGGATATTGTGCGAAAAGTAGCTGACCTGACCTTTTTTAGGGCAGATTATGTGTTCTCGTAGTTGAGGTGTGATATCGAGAGAGAAAATCAATAGTGTTGAAGAGCTTAAAGTAAGTCACGCTAAGAAGAAGAGTAAGTCACCCTAAGAAGAAGAGTAAGTCACGCTAAGAAGAAGAGTAAGTCATGCTGTTTAAGAACTTTCCACTACTGGGATCACCAAAGTCAAGGCTTACATCTGCACTGCCTTGATAGGCCAAATGCATAATTACATCAAGAACGGCATATAAAACTGACTTCCAGCGATTCTCTTCCAGCGGTATTTGTTCCCTGTATTTCTTTGTTAATTCCTCCTTTATTTAGAGAAACCTCTATTGTTTTCCTAGAACAAAAACATGTTTTGTAGCTTGAGGATTTTTCGTGTTCTGGAATTTTTTATTTAACTTCTTCCACTACGTGAGACCTTCCTCCTAGGACATATGGGAAAAAGCCTGCTCTGAAAATAATTTGCACGAATAGGTGACTAGAAATTCCCCATTACCAAGCGTAATCCTTTCCTTTGCGAATTATTCTATTGTAATAAATCCTTATTCTAATCTCCTCAACCATAGCAAATTCCTCCGTTTTACCGCCGACAGATTTATACCCCCAACCGCGTTTACCTGCTCAAAAAATAAAATTCTCTTTATTTAACCAACATATTACATAATACAAAAATTATTAAAGTTTATTGTACATACAGTTATAATTTTTAAAACAGTTTCTATTGGTTCACCCCCGCATGAGTAACTCGTGCGCGGGGGTGGTCGTTGAGTGTTTCAAATATATATATTTATAAACCGATATAATTAATAAATAGAAAACATTTTATAGATACATATTTAATTAGATAAATATAAATAATGTAATAATTAGATAGTAAGAAAATATTTAAAGATAAGTGTAAATTTTATAAAGATTATAATAGATTTAGATAGAATTTATTCAATTTTTTTTAAATATATATAAACTGGGACTATTTTTGATATCAAGTGGTAAGTTATTATAAATACCTGGACCATTGAAATATGAATGCCTATGGGCTGAGACAGACTTACAGGAAGGTTCTGACAAAGGACTTTGTTGTGATCTCCTAGTTCTATATATACTCTCTTTTCTAGGGAAACAATCTATATTATTATAAATATAAGTAGCAACTTTATACTGGTATAACAAATCTATAGGTAAGACGCCAAATTCTTTAAAGATCAAACTTGTATGGTATTTAATTGGCTTCTTTAAGCATATTTTAATTAATCTTTTATAAATTAGAACCAATGGTTGAGCTATGGTTTTAGATAGTCCACCCCATATAGATAATCCATAATTAATGACAGACAAGATGAGTGATTTGAATACCATATTAAGATCTTTTAGTTGCATTGTAGATCTTAGTCTAACAAATTGATAAATTGTTCGCCTTAGTTTTTTAGTCAGGTATTCAATATGTTTATCCCATCTCAAGTGAGAATCTATAATTAAACCTAAATATTTAGTGTGAGTTGACCTACAAAGAGGAGTGCAGTTACAGCCAGAGTCCAATAAGCAATCAGGTTTGTGTATAATAAGTTTAAAAATTTTAGGATCAGGTTGTCCTGTTAAAGTTAGTGAGAATGTCAGGTAAGTTGTTTTTTGGTAATTAAGGGCTAATTTATTATTTAAGAACCACCTCCGAATGATCTCTAAGCCAGAATTTGCTTTATTAAATGCCTCCTTCCAGGAATGACCTTGAAAAATAATAGAAGTATCATCTGCAAAAGCGCGTATATTTCCATTTAAACCTACCTGGGGGGTACTTAACAAGTCATTAATAAAGATAAGAAACAGGATGGGTCCCAGTACTGTGCCTTGAGGCACTCCTACGTCAAGAACTTGAGAACTACTTAAGGACTGATTAACCTTTACCTGCTGCCCTCTATTACTCAGATAAGATTTAAAAAACTCATATGCAACCCCTCTGAAACCTATATTGTATAACTTTTTTAGTAAAAGAACATGGTTAACTGTATCAAAAGCTTTACGGATGTCCAGAAATATACCTATAGTTTTTACAGAGTTGTTAAAATTGATTGAAATTTGCTTTGTAACTTGATACAGCGCTTCCTCTGTACTTAATTCATTTCTGAACCCGTATTGGTTAGGAGATAAAAAGTTTATACAATCCAGGTAGCTTAAGACACGGTGCTTAACACATTTCTCAAATATCTTAGCAATAGTTGGCAGCAAAGAAATAGGACGAAAATTGCTAGGATCCAGCCTGTCTCCTCCTTTATGCAAAGGAATAACGATAGCTTGTTTCATTTCATTCGGAAATATGCCTTCTTCAAAACATAAATTAAACACATATAAAAGAGGTTCGCTTAATACGTTTATGAATTTTTTAAAAAATGAAGATGGAATCAAATCGTGACCAGGTGATACATTATTTTTAAGAGATTTAGATACTTTAACTAATTCATTTTTTAAGATAGGTGTAAAGAAGAAAGATAAGGCGGGGGTATGTATAATGATATTGTTTTTGTTTTTTTGCGAATCATCTTTAAAATTTTCCATTTTGGAGTCACATCAAAAAATTAAAATTAAAAAATCATATAAGTCTAAGTTCAATGCATGTCCAAATGTGAAATTACGTATACCAGGTTTTCAATAATACCGTTTTTACTTTTAATGTATTAATTTACTGTGGGTTCCAAACATTTTTAATTCTTGGCGCCCCTGCAGATTTCTATTGCGCCAAAGGCGCCCTTTGAAAAACTTAACAGCTACAAGCGAATACATAAATAAAATATTAATTTTATTTATTATGGAAACATTGGTTTCCAAACATTTTTGTTTCTCGGCTGCGCCCTTGCTCGATTTGATTTGCTGATGCTCCAAGGGCGCCCTTCGTCAAATTCATTTAGTCAACTTTAATAGGTGTTTAATTAACCCATTCAATTGCATTATTTTCAAAACATTTTTTATTTCTTGGAGTCCTTGCTGATTCCTCACGCTCCAAAGGTACCCTACGTAAGACTATAACAATAACAGCTACACACTTTGCCAATATATACATTTTTCAGTAATTACTGGATTAATTGAGAAGGGTTGCAATCCTGTCCAAGTGTTATTTGGCGTAACTTTGGACCGAAGGAAATTTTCAAGCTGATAAAACCCTCGACGCTATTAGCTCTACAGTGGGGTAACCTACCCCCTACCAGGCACTCTAAAAGTACAAAAGAGTACCAAAGTACCAACCAAGTACATTTTTTTGAAAAACATTTTGCACACATTTGGTCCATTTTAAAAGGCCTTTCCAACGATACCTCTTTCAAATTTGTACAACGTTCCCTTCTGGTTGCGGCTACCCAAGAAGGACGTCCTTCACATAGACATAGCTCCCGAAGTAGGAATCGGAAATATAAAAACAAATCGGATTCTTAAAGAGGACAATTTTACCTAAAATCCGGTACCCTTTCGAACTCCATCCGATTAAAATTGCGAACGGTAAAGAAGGTCAAAGTCGAAATTTCGGAAAAATACGATTTTCGTGTGTTTTTCGCCGAGGTACTCGACTTCCCCCCCTCGAAGGTACTAAAAGAAGGGGACTGCGCTTACCCCTTGAAAAAGACCTTTTTAGAGCATACGAAGCAAAGTAGGAGAGTACTTTTTTTTTCTCCGTATGTACCTTCTATGCACCACCTTGTACCTCGGAATTTAAAGTACCATATCTCAAAAAGTAAAAGTACCATCGAGTTTAAAAGCAAAACGCCAGGAGTTGCAANTTTAATTGGCTTCTTTAAGCATATTTTAATTAATCTTTTATAAATTAGAACCAATGGTTGAGCTATGGTTTTAGATAGTCCACCCCATATAGATAATCTATAATTAATGACAGACAAGATGAGTGATTTGAATACCATATTAAGATCTTTTTGTTGTATTGTAGATCTTAGTCTAACAAATTGATAAATTGTTCGCCTTAGTTTTTTAGTCAGTTATTCAATATGTTTATCCCATCTCAAGTGAGAATCTATAATTAAACCTAAATATTTAGTGTGAGTTGACCTACAAAGAGGAGTGCAGTTACAGCCAGAGTCCAATAAGCAATCAGGTTTGTGTATAATAAGTTTAAAAATTTTAGGATCAGGTTGTCCTGTTAAAGTTAGTTAGAATGTCAGGTAAGTTGTTTTTTGGTAATTAAGGGCTAATTTATTATTTAAGAACCACCTCCGAATGATCTCTAAGCCAGAATTTGCTTCATTAAATGCCTCCTTCCAGGAATGACCTTGAAAAATAATAGAAGTATCATCTGCAAAAGCGCGTATATTTCCATTTAAACCTACCTGGGGGGTACTTAACAAATCATTAATAAAGATAAGAAACAGGATGGGTACCAGCACTGTGCCTTGAGGCACTCCTACGTCAAGAACTTGAGAACTACTTAAGGACTGATTAACCTTTACCTGCTGCCCTCTATTACTCAGATAAGATTTAAAAAACTCATATGCAACCCCTCTGAAACCTATATTGTATAACTTTTTTAGTAAAAGAACATGGTTAACTGTGTCAAAAGCTTTACGGATGTCCAGAAATATACCTATCGTTTTTACAGAATTGTTAAAATTGATTGAAATTTGCTTTGTAACTTGATACAGCGCTTTCTCTGTACTTAATTCATTTCTGAACCCGTATTGGTTAGGAGATAAAAAGTTTATACGATCCAGGTAGCTTAAGACACGGTGCTTAACACATTTCTCAAATATCTTAGCAATAGTTGGCAGCAAAGAAATAGGACGAAAATTGCTAGGATCCAGCCTGTCTCCTCCTTTATGCAAAGGAATAACGATAGCTTGTTTCATTTCATTCGGAAATATGCCTTCTTCAAAACATAAATTAAACACATATAAAAGAGGTTCGCTTAATACGTTTATGAATTTTTTAAAAAATGAAGATGGAATCAAATCGTGACCAGGTGATACATTATTTTTAAGAGATTTAGATACTTTAACTAATTCATTTTTTAAGATAGGTGTAAAGAAGAAAGATAAGGCGGGGGTAGCCGAGCCAGGGGACAGAGGAGGGTGATACGAGCAACCCCCAAAAATATTTGCTAAAGTAATAAAATGATCCGTGATAGCAGAAGTGTAGACAGCTGTTTTCATATTTAAATCATTTTCTAGATGTGAGAATATATGGTCTAAACAAGATTCCTTTCTACTAGTAGTTCTTGTTGATTCTAAAAGATATTTAGTAAAACCATATTCTAACATTATATCTAAGTATAAATGACCATTATTGCTAATATTATCAGGTAGTATTTGTAGATTTAAATCTCCTGTTAGAA
>KZ652209.1:100023-117221 GCA_001010745.2 Gerris buenoi
ATCCAGTCTTAAAAATATGGCTTCCTATTCACTTTTTGTTTATTTTGTTTGCTGCACACGCTTTCGCTGCACACAGAAAATGTTCAGCATATGTTCTAGAAGCGCCTTTTTAGCCTTTATCGAACCCTGAAAACCGCATCTTTCTTTTCCGGAGATATTTCGCTGTTCCATATTAGCTGGGACACCCGGTATATGCGGGTTTAGTATACCCCATAATTTATTATAAATTGAAATTTCTCCTCCTTTCAACACTCTAATTTCAATTTCTAACCTCATATTTAATAATATTAAAATCATATGAGATAACACCTAAAAAATTACTTAGAGGCTGTAAAACTTCAGACCTCAATGTATTGGGTTTTAGATTACTAGTAATAATCAATACAAAACAATGTCACCCAAGCAAATATTGTGCCAATTAGTGAGGCACTTAGCTTCCTCGCGTACTATTTAGTATATTTTAATGATTTTATAACCTATTATTTTTAAATTTATTTAATTTTCCCCATTTTTTTTTAAAAATAAAAATTTGATACTATGTGATCGTGATCGTTCTAAAGAACAAAAATGTTATGTCTACGATTTCAATAATTCCAAGACAGAAATCCATTCTAGTTATCAGAGAATTTTTTTGGTCCCGTGTCTGTCTGTCAGTCTGTCTCTCGTTCATTTTTTGCGAACGTATCTTAAAAAAAAACTCGTACTCGTTGGATTTTAATGAAATTTGGATGGCAGATAATCATAGCATAATTAGCCCATTGTTAATTGCTGTTAAGTTCCAAGCTGCTGCACCCATTTGTTGCTCTTCCACATGTGCACACACATACATTTATATACACCTATATCTTCAAAAGTACTCATATGATTTTTATTAAATTTGGCTGATCGAAAGTAACTCACAGATCGCCCCAGATTAACTTGAACTGTCTGCGCTGTTTAAATTTTGTTAAATTGATACTTAAAATCATGTAAAATTTAACACTTAACCCTGGTCCAAAACAATAATTTGCTAATAAAAGTCACAATCCCTTATCCTATCTTTTTTTCCAATTTACACAACAAATTTTGACAAGTCTAGTATGCATATCATAATTCAATTCAATTCAAGTCCGAGTTGACTCGGGCTTTATTTAATAAATATAATGTGCTTAACGCCCAAGCTGAGCCGTCCATCGGGCCTAATATTGAATGCATCTCAGTTAATTTTGATGCATTTATTTCAATATACAAAATCAGGGCCCACCAGCAATCAGCACTAAATTCTATAGCCCAAACTCCGGGCCTAGCAGTCAATCAGGCCAGTCTAGTTAACGCATCCTAATTCTAATTCAATTCAGGGCTCTAATTTTATCGAATAAAAATTCCGGGCCCGGAAGGCAATTGGAAATCCTAATTTAATTCAATGAATCTAACTCCATCAGCACAAATATGGGCCCAGCCTAGTGTTTAATAGTTTTAGTTTCATCGGCGAAAATCCGGGCCAACCGGCAATAAGACCGAGTTAATTTATGCTTCCTAAAAATTCCATTGGCACAAATCCGGGCCTAGCCGGCAATCGGGCCGGTATAGTGTTTAATAGTTTTAGTTTCATCAGCATAAATCCGGGCCCCCTAGCAATCAGCACTTAATTGTATAGCCTAAACTCCGGGCCTAGCTGTCAATCAGGCCAGTCTAGTTAACGTATCCTTATTCAATTCAGGGCATTTAATTCCATCGGCTAAAATTCCGGGCCCGGAAGGCAATTTGACTAATTTTGTTTAGGAATATTAATTTTATTCAATGAATCTAATCCCATCAGCACAAATACGGGCCCAGCTTAGAGTTTAGTAGATTTAGATTCATCGGCAAAAATCCAGGCCAAGGCGGCAATTAGGCCGACTTAATTTATGCTTCTTAATTTAATTCCATTGGCAATAATCCGGGCCTAGCCGGCAATCAGCACTTAATTCTACAGCCTAAAACCGCGCCTAGCCGACAATCGGGCCGGTATGCTGTTTAATAGTTTTAGTTTTATCAGCAAAAATCCGGGCCTAGCCGGCAATGGGGCCTGTATAGTGTTAAATAGTTTTAGTTTTATCGGCAAAAATCCGGGCCCCCAGCAATCAGCACTTAATTGTATAGCCTAAACTCCGGGCCTAGCTGTCAATCAGGCCAGTCTAGTTAACGTATCTTTATTCAATTCAGGGCATTTAAATCCATCAGCATAAATACGGGCCCAGCCTAGTGTTTAGTAGTTTTAGTTTCATCGGCAAAAATCCGGGCAAGCCGGCAATTGGGCCGACTTGATTTAGGCTTCCTAATTTAATTCAATTGGCAAAAATCCGGTCCAAGTCGGTAATCGGGCCGGTATAGTTTTAGTTTCACAGCAATAATCCTGGCCATGCCGGCAATTGGGCCTACTTAGTTTATGAATTTTAATTTAAGTCCATCGGGAAAAATGCGGGCCTAGCCGGTAATCGGACCTTTACAGTGTTTAATGAATTTAATTCCTTCGGCAAAATCTGGGCCGAGTGCATATGGGATGATTAAGTGTATACAGGGTTAATACAATACTTAATTAATTTAATTTCTTTTATTGGAAAATATTTACAGAAAATTCGAATGCATCTGTCATTATTGTGTTTTTTTTGAACTTCGTCGTTTGAGACTGACGGATCTTGATTTTGTGGAAACGGATTATTATCAATGGTGAGGATGTCCTGCCACTTAAGTGTGTCAAGTTCCTCTGATTACCCCCGCTCCTAAAATGTGAAAGCGTAGTCTCCCATATCCTTCGCAAGCTGTTTCCTCTTCTTCGCCGCACTCTGGACATGTGGGATCCTCTTCAATCTTTAACAATGTCAGGTGTCTCTTTAGCTGACAGTGTCCAGTTAGGACCCCAACCATGTTTCTTAGGTTGGGTCTACTCAATCACATGAGCTATCTAGTTTTCCTTTTATTTAGCTTTGGCAGCATCATCTTGGTCTGCCTGTATCCTACTGTTCTTATTCAGGCCCTCCCTGCTTCCTCCCAGATCCACATTTTGATGGCTGAGTTATGTGATCCTCTGGACTTTGGACCAATCAATAGCGGGCTCCAGTCCACAGAACGCCATGGAAGCTCCTCTTATTGCTACTTAATCTGCTTTTTCCTTTCCTGCGACCTGTGTGTCCAGGGACCCAAAGCAGTGTACCCTCATTTAACTCTGCAAGCGTCTCTAAGGCTTCTTGGCACTCCTTGACAAGTTCTGAGTCTGCACTTGGAGCGCAGAGTGCTTTGNTGCTACTTAATCTGCTTTTTCCTTTCCTGCGACCTGTGTGTCCAGGGACCCAAAGCAGTGTACCCTCATTTAACTCTGCAAGCGTCTCTAAGGCTTCTTGGCACTCCTTGACAAGTTCTGAGTCTGCACTTGGAGCGCAGAGTGCTTTGAGTGCAGCTTGACTATCTGAGCATACTACTATTTTTTGCTTCTCGCCTCTACCACCTCTTGTTCTTGCTACCTCTAGGATGGCGTAGACTTCAGCCTGTAAGACTGCGGTAAATATTCTTAGTGGAAAACTCTCTTGGGTGCCGGACTTTTTTAAGTAGATTCCCGCTTCTGACATATCCTTTTCATTCTTAGAGCCTACATACATTCAAGTATGTAAATAAATTTACATGGCTTTTCGAAGGGCTAGTTCTTCGTTTAAAAAATTAAAATTAAAAACAAAACAAATCATCTTCGAACTTATGAAAATTTGTCGATGAAAGAATACAAATCATTGTAAGACTATAGCACACTGAGTTCTGAAACACACTGGGTCCTTCGTAGTAATGGGGGGGGGGGAGAGAGAGTTAAGGTGAACTTTCTGAGAAAATGGATGTTCACCGAAATACCTATGCCATAAGCTCTAGTCGTTTCCCTAATAATAATTTGAAAAAATCCTAATACAATTGGGAAAATAGTAAAAATGTAAAAAAATATAACTTATAAAAAAGCTATTAAGAAAATAATAAGATAGAATTTTCCTAATCTCACTAGCACTTATCATCACTTTTTAGTAAAGAATTCTATTCCTAATCATTTGAAGTATGTATGAAATAACAATAATAGAGGAAAGAACATTCTTTAATTATACTTACTTACTTAGTCGAGTCCTCTTCTACCGTTTGGTGTAGAGGATGACCAAAAGGATTTCCACGTCTCTCTATTGTTAGATATTGTCCGAGCACGTTGTACAGACATTCCCCTCTCGGCCAGGGTGGATGTGATATTGTCCATCCAAGTAGTCCTTTTTCTTCCCCTGGGTCTTCTTCCCTCACACCTTGCTTCATAGACTTTTTTGGGCAGTCGTTGATTACCCATCCTTTGCACGTGGCCAAACCACCGCAACTGGGCGTTTTCCACAGTGCGCGGAATTGGTTGTGCCTCTAAGCCTACTCTTATAGTGGAGTTTCTTATTCGGTCTCTCCTGCTTTTGCCAGCCACTCTTCTTAGAAATCTCATCTCTGTCGCTTGGATCCGGCTCTTCTTTTTCTTCGTTAGAGCCCAAGATTCACATCCATAAGTCAAGGTGGGTACGTATATGGTTTTGAATACCGTCATCTTGGTTTTCTTACTGACTTCTGCCTTACTGATGAATCCCCTGTTTATTGCGTGGAAAAGTCTGCCTGTGGTCGCTATCCTTGCTTCCACCTCCGCAGTAATCTTGCCATCCTCACTTATGAACACTCCAAGGTACTTAAAGCTTGGAACTTGTTCCAGCTGCTCTCCTTGTATAATGATTTGGTGCTCTTTCCTTTCCCTCGCAATCACCATGGTCTTCGTCTTGGCTACATTAATCGTAAGTCCTCTTGTCTTGAGCTCGTTAGTCCAGATACCGACTGTCCTCTGCCAATACCAAGTCATCTGCAAATGCCATAGCTGATAGGGTTACCCGCTGCATTTGCCAATTACCAAGATGGTACCCTCGTATTTGTTCTTCACACAACTTTGCAATATCATCCATTACGATGATAAATAGAAGAGGGCTCAAAATATCTCCCTGCCTAACTCCCATGTTTGTGGATAATTCTGAGGATCTTAATTATCTCTTTAATTATGTTTAATCTATAATATTTTATTATTTTATGCTTAACCCCCTTATAATCTCTCAAGGGCAGGTAGGAAAACAAATTATTTATTTACTCCACTGGATTACTCGTATAGCTTTTGATAAATCAGGAATATTTCAGTTAGAACATATATTTATCTGAGGAAGTCATACACTTAATCTAAATTGAGTGAAACCTATATTTTAAACAATTCTTTAAAAAACCTCACTATATAAACTGACTAATTAACTATAACTAACCAATAAAATTAATTGATAATTATATTTTTCAGGGCGTACTTACAACGATTTAAATCAGTACCCAGTCTTTCCGTGGGTTTTAACTAATTATGAAGCTAAAGAACTTGATCTTAGCCTCCCTGCTAACTACAGGGATTTATCCAAGGTAAGAATAAATTATATTTATTTTTCATGATGCATCTGAGTATATAATTATTTTTATTGGAACCTTTGTAATTTAGAATTCAAGGGAATATGTTTATCCGACCAAAAACCACTTGTGTGGTAAAAAAAACAAAAAAACACCCTGCCAAGTCTGTGGTCCTAAAAAGTTGTGAAATCAACTTTCTGTCCCGCCAAGTGATGTTTGCACTTTCTCCTGACCCATCACTATCAACACAGATACTTTTCAGTTTCTTCTCCTTTGCGGTGTGCCTTGCCATTTCCAGAAACTGGGATTTTAATATTCTTCAAACACCAATACAATTTCTTGTTTCACCTTTAAGATTTCTACATGAGGTTTGTGTGGAAAGATAGTTGTTCACCTCATAGTCTTAGTTCTAGACAACTAGTACTAGTACTAATATATGCGGGCACATATTAGAGAGGAAAGCCTTTTAACAGTGTTGTTAAAGGCTCTTCTCGATGCCACAATTATCGTTGCTGTAAATCTTTCCCATTATCAAAAAGCAAATAAAATAGAAATAAGTAATATACAAATTAAGCTTTCAATGAATGACCCCATGCAACTACTACTTTCTTTGCTGAGGATGTGTGGAATACAACCAGTTAACATTGGGTAGTACTGCAGGCTCACCGCCAAGGAGAAGAACCTGAAAAGTATCTATGTTGATAGTCATGGGTCAGGAGAAAGTGCCAACATTACTTGGCGGGACAGAAAGTTGATTTCACAACTTTTTTGGACCACAGACTTGGCGGGGTGTTTTTTTTACCACACAAGTGGTTTTTGGTCAGATTTCATGACTTTTTGTACGGTTCCTAAGGAAGGATTCTCTAAACTCTAAACTGTTTATTCCCACACATTAGAATCAAATAAAAGTGAAGTTAAAAGCTTGACAAGTTCTATAGAGAGGTCTATTGGAGAACTACGAGACCTATGACATTAAAAGACTTATCATTCTGATATAGAAGTATAGAAAACATAAAAAATAAGATAATAATAATTATAAAGTAATAATATATAATAATAATAATAAATAATAAAATAAAATCATAGAAAACAGAAATATATGTATTAATAAACAAATTACCCCCCCCCCCCCCTTGAACTCAAGAGAATAAGGTTGGACTAAACCCTGAACCTATAATACTAAGTTCAAAAGATGAACTCGTAAATAGAAGTCATTCATAGGTCATGTGAAAAGCACGAAACTACTACTCAATACACTGCTGTACCTCTGCTTAAGTTTGATTGGGGGGAGGGGGTTGAGTTGAGGGGAGATGCACTAGAGCCCTCTAGACGAATACAAAAAGCCCTCATTAATTAAAATCGGTTAAGTAGTTTAGGCTGTAGGTGCGTCAACGTTATAGTAACTGTTCGCTAGCTTGGTTTCTCGCTCTGCGTTCAGCGTAGGACTGAGCTATCTCAATATTTTTGATCTAGGAATGCACTCGGGCCCTAGACGAACCCAAAAAGCCTTTGTTTATTAAAATCGATTCAGTAGTTTAGGCTGTAGGTGCGTCAACGTAAAATGAAGGAAGAATAAGAATAAGAAGTCATCAAAACTACCATTTTCAAACCTATTTTGCTCCACTTCTACTTGGCCGATTTACACAATTTTTTTTATTTTTGATCTACAGGACACGGCCTTCAAAGATGTTAAAAAATTATTTAGGTAGCTTGTACGTATTTCACGCTGCATACCCTCAAAAACCCTAGTTTGTCACCTACGGTATGTGTATGTATACACTGGCAGCTTCTGTTAAATTTTGACTTTTTGATTTGGCGGGGCGGAACGCTGCTGCGTTCATAAATACTTGGAGTTATGTAATTTTGGAGTTATCAAGGTTAGATTCTTAGTTATATGGAATTTACGAGGGAAATAGAAATCACTTACCGAGAATTTTGAGATGTCAACGTTTGAGTTACCGAGGTTCCACTGAACAATTGTAATTGGCTAACTTTTATTGAAAAAGCATTTAAGCTTTCTTATTTGTCAGATTAATATAATTAATGTTACTAATTTTAATTTTCATATACATCTTAATAAAAAACAACACATTGGGTTTTTCTTTAGGCCGAGAGAGTTTATATTTGAAACCTCGAGGGTAAATGTGTTAAACTAATTAATAAATCTGAAATTTAAGGTAATGTGAAAATTAATTCTTTTTATTTTTTTGTTTCTCCAGCCTATTGGTGCCTTAAACCCTAGTCGCAAAGCATATTTTGAAGAACGTTACAATTCATGGGAGCATGAAAGCATTCCTCCTTTCCATTACGGTACCCATTACTCGACCTCAGCTTTTGTATTAAATTGGCTAATAAGAATAGTAAGTATACTGAAAATTCGATCCACATATTATTATTTTATATATTTTTCTTAACCAGGGGTTGAACCCAAATAGAGGTTCCAATACGGAAGCCATAGATCACGAGCAAGCACAGGGAGGGGGATAGGCCAATTGAAAATTCACTTACAGATCCTCTCTGTAAAACATCTTCTCGGCATTCCAACCATCTCCACATAATGACCTTGGTTTCAGCCAAGAGTTTTGCTAGTGTGCTAACTGCTTGGCTACACCAATCCCATTCTTACAAATAAATAGTCTATTATATTTTTTTTTTTTTAATTATTATTTGTATTATTAAAACTTTCAGGAACCATTTACAACAATGTTTTTAAGTTTACAAGGTGGCAAATTCGATCATCCCAATCGCCTCTTCTCATCTGTGGCACTGTCATGGAAAAATTGCCAGCGAGATACATCTGATGTCAAGGTAGTCATATTCATTTTGGGCATTGCTTTTTATGCACATTCATTATTCATTTTTAAAATAAAGATAAGATAAGAAAAATGATAATATAAGATAAAATATTGATAAATAAGAAAAAAGAATGGTATTTTTATGTTTATTTTTTTTAATTTATTAACATATAATATAATGATAAAAACTTGAGTATTTTTAGATGCTATATTTTGCCATTCACATAATGGCTTGTAACTAAATTTTAATGGAGAGTTTGCCTAGAGTTGGGGTTGTCCAACGTGTTATATCGAGGTCCGTGATTTTACCGAATTTTTTATATTTCTAACGATATATCTCTCATAAGACTACATCTATAATTACTTAATATAAGAATTTAATTAAATTTAAAGATTTGTTTTAATACAACATATTTTGTTTAACAGGTTATACTTATGTAAGGTTCATATTGTGTATGTTTGTATCATGACATTCTAGGTAGCATTTATTTTTATTGAGCGTTACGTATTAATACGATGTTGTATTTGATGACGTGTTAGTTTTGGTGATCACTTTAAAATGGAGGTATAATTAAATTATAAGAAATGTAAGATTTGAGTATGTTATGCCGAGTAATTCATTTATAAATGTACGATGGATTTTTTTAATTTTAAAATGATTTTTTAGTCTGTCTGACTGATTCATGAGTATGCCGATGTGGCAATTTTGTATGTCAAATTGTTTTATATTATAAATTCTTTTCGCCTTCGTTTGAGGAAAGCTCACTTTTGCAAAAAAAAGTAGTTTTTTAAAAGTGACTTGAGAAATTTTGTTTCCTTTTTTGTGATGTTGATTTAGACAAGTAATAATTTTTAGCTGTTGGCTAATTCTCCATTTTTTTTTAATTTATTGTTTAAAGGGCCATTATAGCCATCTGGCATCAATACGCCATTTTTGAAAGTAAATCTTTTTCAAACGGGTTATTAGCTTGTTGTCGTAGTTTATTATTCAAATCAATGTACGACTTAAGCCAAGGCGATTGGTTAAACCTTAGTGCCCGATGTATTTTTACAAGTTTCATTCCATGATCGAGAGCGTTTTTCAGTGTAATATAGTGTACAATATAGTGTCTTCTGTTACCTAGATGTAGAATTAGTTTCTTCTCTTTTGAACCAGGCGGGTTAATATTTTCCGGCAAAAACGGAAACGCATTGTGAAGCCGGAATAAATGTTGTGGGTAATCTACATCTACCTCAAATAGATACCCAAACCTGTCGTCTGCTTTAAGTTTATTTAAATCGATCGAATACGGATTTACCCACTGAACGTTACCGTAAGGAAGGTACTGACTCATAGCCCAACCATATTGGTTGTTGCAGTCCTCATATGTGTTGTAAGATGACGGTTTACTCTCGTCAAATTCTTCCATGTACTTATTATTAGCTTCGGCGTATCTGTGAGACACCTGACAGAGTCCTCCTCGTATTCCGTTTTCTACCATTAAGATTTGGTCGTAGCATTGCATAAGTTCCAATTTTACTCCGGTGTACAAAAACATAGCGTCCCATGTCATTCCTGGGGTTGTATAGTAATGTGCTGGGTCAATACGATGAGTCTTCATTATGCTTTTTCGGAACGCTTCGAATACGTCACACATTAAAAGAACGTCCGAAGTTAGATACAGTTTTTCGTAGTCCGACAGAGTCTTTAGATCGAAATCATTCCATACTTTTACAGCGTGAGAATAATCTTCATTACTGATGTCAGATTCTGTTAATTTACTGTAAAAATATTTTGGTGGTAACGAAGTTTCTTTTAAATTTTCCCAAGAATCCATGTAATCGTACGGGAAAACACCATTCCCGGTCATTAAACTTGCTTTTTCAGGTCCAAAATACGATTCGGTTTCGGGATGTCGAGGCAAATTTGCTAATAATTTTTCTAAACTGGACGGCATAAACCGGAAACTATCAATAAACCGGAGACTTATTTTACCCACATGTTTACTTAAGGAAACATATTTTTCCGAGTTACTAGGGATGACGTCTACTCTTTCATTGTCACAACCGAGTTGTTTTACTATAAAATGTGAATCGTATCCAGCGAGGTTATGTAATATTACCGGTACATAATTAGGCATTTTGCACTTTAAATTATAACTGTTGTGTAGTACTTGCCTAAATTTACCTGTCACATGGGAATGGTCTAAAACTTTCCAATCTCTTTTAGTAAACGGGTTAAGACAAAGCTCACAAGTATCCGTTTCTTCGCAATGTAATATTTCGTCTTCTGTCAAAGGCAACATAGGTTCGTTTTAAACCGTACAACCGTTCTATTTCTTTGGCGATACATATTGTCGTTTGCATTAATATTTCGGCAGAGTCTTTGCCCTCATAAATAATCGGCTTTTTAGGTAAACTATGTTTTACCTCGTCGATTTCTTCCGACACCTTGACAAACAAAGCGAAACTCATAGGTTGATGGTTCTGGTAAGGGAGAGTAAATGACCGATCCTCATTTGGCTCACAACCTTGATACGGTATTAAAATGCTTTCGAAATCGGCGTAAATAACTATAGGTAATTTAAGTAACCTATTGTAATTTTTAAATTTTAAAATGGGGTTAGTAGGCATTTGAATAACTGCAGGCTTTTCCATCTGACACAACCTTTGATGGTTTTTCAATTTTTCTCTTGCATCTTGACCATATTGATAATTATAGAATGTAAAACACCTTCTACAAATCTCTATTCTACCATTCTACCTTTAGTAATCTGGCGACGCACAAGTGTACATACATACATACATACATCCTCGGCGCTACAGCTCTCGAAGAGCCTGGGCCTGCAGCACTTCGCTTCTCCAGAGGTCCCGCTGCTGCGCAACAGCCCTCCATCTCCTAACCCCTATCGTCCTCAGATCATCCTCCACCTGATCAAGCCATCTCAGTNAAGAGCCTGGGCCTGCAGCACTTCGCTTCTCCAGAGGTCCCGCTGCTGCGCAACAGCCCTCCATCTCCTAACCCCTATCGTCCTCAGATCATCCTCCACCTGATCGAGCCATCTCAGTCTAGGACGTCCTCTAAGCCTTCTTCCGCCAGGTTTACCCTCATACAACTTCTTAGCCGCTCTATTCTCCGGCATTCTCTCAACATGACCTAGCCACCTCAGCCATTTTTCTTTATTTCAGCCACCAGGTCCGATTTGCCGTAAAGGATACGTAGATCTTCATTCCACCGAATTCTTCATCTTCCATCCTCGTTCACTGGGCCGAAAATCATTCTCAATAATTTTCTCTCCCAACGCCGTAAGAAGTTTTCATCTGAGTTTGTAAGGGACCATGTCTCCGATCCGTACAGTACAACAGGTCTGATAACGGTAATATATACTTTTATCTTCAGGTCTCGACTTAAGAGTCTACTTCTTAGAAGTTTCATTAAGGAGAAGTAACACCTGTTTCCTGCGGCCAGCCTCGCTTTTACCTCCTCTGATACACTGTTATCATTAGTGATTTGGGATCCTAAATATTTAAAATTCCTCGTTGCCTTAAATGAGTCCCCTCCTAAAAACACTTCTTCAGGAGGGTCTCTGCCTTCTCTGTGAGTCATCAGCATATATTCAGTTTATTTTATATTAATATTTAGTCCCAGTTCTGCAGCTTCTTGTTTCATAGGCGTATATGCTTCTTCCAGAGCTCTTTTTGATCTTGCTAAGAGTCCAACATCATCTGCATAAGCAAGGCATTGCGTTTGGTGGTTGAACAGAGTTCCTCCTGGGTTGCTAGGTATTTTTCTTACTGCTCTTTCCAGCACAAGGTTGAAAAGAGTCGCTGATAATACGTCCCCCTGTCTCAACCCTTGTCTAACTTCAAAGGAAGATGACAAGCACCCATCTATTTTAACTCTGCATCTTGTTCCTTTCAGCGTTAGCATTATAAGCCTTAATAATTTACTTGGAACATTGAACTCCTGGAGCGTATCTCTTAGTCTCCCCCTGTGCACGCTATCATAGGCTTGCTTAAAATCAATGTAAAGTTGGTGCACATCCACGTTGAACTCATAGCATTTCTCCAAAATTTGTCTTATCGAGAAGATTTGGTCAACTGTTGATCGATTACGTCGAAATCCACACTGATATTCTCCTATAAGAGTTTCCGAAATAGGGCTCAAACGATGTTGAAGAGTTTTTGCGAACACTTTGTAGCAGACACTTAGTAGACTAATTCCTCTGTAGTTGCTGCAGTTCGCCTTGTCACCTTTCTTGTGTATAGGACAAATTATAGTCTCCTGCCATTGCATCGGAGCTACTTCTTGCTCCCATACATCTAGAATTAGACTGTACAGTCTATCCTGCATTAATTGTCCTCCAGCTTTCAAAGCTTCAGCTGCTATTCGATCTTCTCCAGGGGCCCTGTTGTTTTGCAATTTTTGTATAGCTTCACAAAACTCTGCTTTACTTGGCGGTTCTTTTTTGGTTGGAAACCCTTCTTTTCCGACTTAACTTTTTGGTAGAATTCTCTCACCATACCTCTTCCATAATGAGATTCAATTTCTTCAATACTCCTTCTTTCAAAAGCTTTCTTCTTGTTTCTGCATATTTTGGTAGCATCTCTTCTTTTCTTCCTGAAATCCTCTGTGGTTATTCTTGTTTTACGCTGTAACATTCTTAGTCTGGCACTATTCCTTTCCTTGTTAGCTGCATCACATTCTTCATCAAACCATGCTGGTCTCTTAGTATTCTTCTTTTCACCTATGATTTCTCCCATTACACTTAATACATNCTCTCTCTCTCTCTCTCTCTCTCTCTCTCTCTCTCTCTCTCTCTCTCTCTCTCTCTCTCTCTCTCTCTCTCTCTCTCTCTCTCTCTCTCTCTCTCTCTCTCTCTCTCTCTCTCTCTCTCTCTCTCTCTCTCTCTCTCTCTCTCTCTCTCTCTCTCTCTCTCTCTCTCTCTCTCTCTCTCTCTCTCTCTCTCTCTCTCTCTCTCTCTCTCTCTCTCTCTCTCTCTCTCTCTCTCTCTCTCTCTCTCTCTCTCTCTCTCTCTCTCTCTCTCTCTCTCTCTCTCTCTCTCTCTCTCTCTCTCTCTCTCTCTCTCTCTCTCTCTCTCTCTCTCTCTCTCTCTCTCTCTCTCTCTCTCTCTCTCTCTCTCTCTCTCTCTCTCTCTCTCTCTCTCTCTCTCTCTCTCTCTCTCTCTCTCTCTCTCTCTCTCTCTCTCTCTCTCTCTCTCTCTCTCTCTCTCTCTCTCTCTCTCTCTCTCTCTCTCTCTCTCTCTCTCTCTCTCTCTCTCTCTCTCTCTCTCTCTCTCTCTCTCTCTCTCTCTCTCTCTCTCTCTCTCTCTCTCTCTCTCTCTCTCTCTCTCTCTCTCTCTCTCTCTCTCTCTCTCTCTCTCTCTCTCTCTCTCTCTCTCTCTCTCTCTCTCTCTCTCTCTCTCTCTCTCTCTCTCTCTCTCTCTCTCTCTCTCTCTCTCTCTCTCTCTCTCTCTCTCTCTCTCTCTCTCTCTCTCTCTCTCTCTCTCTCTCTCTCTCTCTCTCTCTCTCTCTCTCTCTCTCTCTCTCTCTCTCTCTCTCTCTCTCTCTCTCTCTCTCTCTCTCTCTCTCTCTCTCTCTCTCTCTCTCTCTCTCTCTCTCTCTCTCTCTCTCTCTCTCTCTCTCTCTCTCTCTCTCTCTCTCTCTCTCTCTCTCTCTCTCTCTCTCTCTCTCTCTCTCTCTCTCTCTCTCTCTCTCTCTCTCTCTCTCTCTCTCTCTCTCTCTCTCTCTCTCTCTCTCTCTCTCTCTCTCTCTCTCTCTCTCTCTCTCTCTCTCTCTCTCTCTCTCTCTCTCTCTCTCTCTCTCTCTCTCTCTCTCTCTCTCTCTCTCTCTCTCTCTCTCTCTCTCTCTCTCTCTCTCTCTCTCTCTCTCTCTCTCTCTCTCTCTCTCTCTCTCTCTCTCTCTCTCTCTCTCTCTCTCTCTCTCTCTCTCTCTCTCTCTCTCTCTCTCTCTCTCTCTCTCTCTCTCTCTCTCTCTCTCTCTCTCTCTCTCTCTCTCTCTCTCTCTCTCTCTCTCTCTCTCTCTCTCTCTCTCTCTCTCTCTCTCTCTCTCTCTCTCTCTCTCTCTCTCTCTCTCTCTCTCTCTCTCTCTCTCTCTCTCTCTCTCTCTCTCTCTCTCTCTCTCTCTCTCTCTCTCTCTCTCTCTCTCTCTCTCTCTCTCTCTCTCTCTCTCTCTCTCTCTCTCTCTCTCTCTCTCTCTCTCTCTCTCTCTCTCTCTCTCTCTCTCTCTCTCTCTCTCTCTCTCTCTCTCTCTCTCTCTCTCTCTCTCTCTCTCTCTCTCTCTCTCTCTCTCTCTCTCTCTCTCTCTCTCTCTCTCTCTCTCTCTCTCTCTCTCTCTCTCTCTCTCTCTCTCTCTCTCTCTCTCTCTCTCTCTCTCTCTCTCTCTCTCTCTCTCTCTCTCTCTCTCTCTCTCTCTCTCTCTCTCTCTCTCTCTCTCTCTCTCTCTCTCTCTCTCTCTCTCTCTCTCTCTCTCTCTCTCTCTCTCTCTCTCTCTCTCTCTCTCTCTCTCTCTCTCTCTCTCTCTCTCTCTCTCTCTCTCTCTCTCTCTCTCTCTCTCTCTCTCTCTCTCTCTCTCTCTCTCTCTCTCTCTCTCTCTCTCTCTCTCTCTCTCTCTCTCTCTCTCTCTCTCTCTCTCTCTCTCTCTCTCTCTCTCTCTCTCTCTCTCTCTCTCTCTCTCTCTCTCTCTCTCTCTCTCTCTCTCTCTCTCTCTCTCTCTCTCTCTCTCTCTCTCTCTCTCTCTCTCTCTCTCTCTCTCTCTCTCTCTCTCTCTCTCTCTCTCTCTCTCTCTCTCTCTCTCTCTCTCTCTCTCTCTCTCTCTCTCTCTCTCTCTCTCTCTCTCTCTCTCTCTCTCTCTCTCTCTCTCTCTCTCTCTCTCTCTCTCTCTCTCTCTCTCTCTCTCTCTCTCTCTCTCTCTCTCTCTCTCTCTCTCTCTCTCTCTCTCTCTCTCTCTCTCTCTCTCTCTCTCTCTCTCTCTCTCTCTCTCTCTCTCGCTCTCTCTTCTCATTCACCTCCAGATCATCTCTGTTTTAAGAAAACCGTCACCACCATCACTGCTGAGAGGGCCCTCTCCTCACCACCTTCACTCAGTATCATCACCAGGTACATCACCACTTTTCATTTCACCACTTTTTTTTATCATTTTTCTTATTTATCTACAGTCCATTTTACCATATCTCCAGTTGGTATAGACGATAACGAAATTAAGACAGTCATAAGCTTTCTGTATTAATCCTGTTCATAGTGAACAGCATTATCAACGTAGCTTTGAACCCAGAAGAATTCGAAGATGTGTTCAGAATTGGAGAGATAACAAAAAATATGATTATACCGATAAAAACAATCTTCAAGGGAATTAAGGTAAAACAAAACATTCTCAAAGAAAGAGTAAAATTACATTTACTAGACAGGCCAGTGTTTATATACGAGGACCTGCCCCCAGAGAAAGGGAGATGAGGAAAAAGCGTAGAGAAAAATTTATACAAAAATGCAATCGGAGGATATCAATATAATGTCGGGCAACAATGGCAAAACAGAGGTATCCCTTTCCATTACTCCCAATGGAGCCCTTAGTGAGATCTCCAACGGTAAATTGTCGGAATAATTTTTTAAACCCACCTTCATATTCTCTATCAAATCCAAACATTTCTTTGCAGAATTCAGCAATTATTGCTTTTGAACTACCCCCATCCTTCGATGCCTTATCCAAACCACGGAAAACCAGATTGTTTCCTCTCTTATCCCCACTCCGATATCTGCTATGGCTGATTCAACTAAATCGATAACGCCATCATCATCTGCCCCCACATTACCTTCGTTAGGGGTGTATTGTATTGTCAGCAATATTAGTAACATTTGCAGTACTCAGTGATACTACCTCTATCGTTTACCTTGGTTGCCTTTTTTGTTTCCTTTTCAGGCGTTTTAACTGATTTTTCTCTTTTTCTTGTACTTTTATCACTGTTATCCACGGGCTGCATTCGGCACGTTCCCAAGCACGAAATCTATTTTCTTTATAAATCTTGAAATACGACACTATCTTATTCGCCTTAATAAAGCTAGTTTAAAACAAACCAAACATTGAAAAAAAGAAATGTAAAATACGCGGTCGCGTACTGTCATAGGATGCGTGAATCGTTAATCTTTTACTTCTATATAACTATGATCTCACTTCTTATATTTTTTTATGTTACAAAACTACACGGCAAAACTATAAAAAAAAGAGATATTAAGTTTTTTAATGACGAAACTCAGGAGACGTTGCTACTGGGTTGATAACACCAGCGTCATAAATGGAATCAGGCACAACCCAATGTCAAAATTGATGATCTAGTACTCCTTAACATTGGAAAAACTCCTCCTTTCTGTTGGAAGCTCGGCAGAATTGTTGCTGTTCATCCAGGCTCTGATGGTACGGTTAGGGTAGTAACCGTGCGTACTTCACAGGGAGAGTTCCAACGCCCTGTTGTTAAGTTGGCTCCCGTTCCTGAACTTTAACAACTCATTTAATTTTTCCTAACTTCAAGTATATCTTTCTTTTCAATTTTTCATTATTTTCTTTTTCCTCTCAGCACTCAAGTCAAGTGCCTTCTATTTTCTAAGCAACAGTGTTGTTTTATTTTGTTTATTAGAAGTCAAGAATATAGACCACTTTTTGTTTTCTTTTCCAATTTCAACTTCATTTTTTCCCCCTCTTTTCCGGTAGAATGCCACTTCTTGAAACCACTGGTTTCGGTGGAGAATATGTTCAATTTGTGGTATTGACTGACCATAGGTCAATAGAGTGAGTGTGTAAGGTTGTTGTTTACATTTTAATGGGAGAGAAAGCGTGTAGCCTGCCCCCTCCCCCTTTTTCTAGTTCAGTTGGGAACGAGATCTCTACCAGTTCACATGATACCTCTTTTTATATGATCTCACTCTCACTCTCCCTCTCTCCCCCACTCTCCCTCTCTCTCTCTCTCTCTCT
>KZ652209.1:120164-134569 GCA_001010745.2 Gerris buenoi
AATAACATTATGAATGCTGACCAACCTAAACAGTGTCCAGTCAACATAAGTGACGTTGAAAAACATTTTAAGTCAGTGTTCGAGGAAAAAAACAATAACCAAAGGGAATATTACGAAAATAATCTCACCAGACCAGACATAATTTCAGTTAAAGCTAAGGATATTCACAGAGCAATTAAGTCTACATCTCTTGACACATCTCCCGGACCCGATGGTGTATTAATTAGAACACTTAAAGCTTTAAATGTTTCTCATATTATTGTAACTATTATAGACCTTATTCTAAAATTTTCATATGTACCTAAACCCCTTCGAAAAGGTAGAACAATATTAATTCATAAGGGTAAAGGGGACATAAGCAATCTATCTTCCTGGAGATCTATCACTATGGTCTCGATAGTCAGACATATTATTGAAAAGGTGTTAGACGCGGAGCTAAGGAGACAAGTATCCTTCCACCCCTGTCAGAGAGGATTCGTCAAAGGTCTACCAGTATGTTACGTGAACGCCAGGCTGATGAATGCTGTTCTTCAAGATGCGTACAAAAAGAAGAAAGACGCTACAGTTGTATTTCTCGACATCACCGGAGCGTTTGATAATGTAGGTCATAGACACGTTATTAGGACACTTGAAGCCATGGGCGTCTCTTCGAACTTAATTAAAGGTATAGAAGCCTTGCTATGCAACAACACAATTAACGTTTGTTCAGGCTTTAAAGAAAAAGCTCTTATTTCCGTTTGCAGAGGCGTCCCCCGAGGTGCTCCAATTTCAAGTACACTTTTTAACCTCTCAATAGATCATATTTTCAGAGAAATATGTGACCCCCAAATTTCCAACAGCTTATGGTAGGAACTTTGTAAAGATCGATTAGTTCTAACAAGGTTGGCGGATGACCAGGCTGTGACCGCATGTGATTTTAAAGCTGCAGAAAGATTAATCAACAGTATTCAGAGGAGCTTCAGAGAAATAGGACTTAAGGTTAACCCGCTGAAGAGTACGGCTCTAGTTATTTACAATGGTGAGCTCTGTAAACAAATTTTAAATTTAGAAGACGGAAGCAAAATATTTTCTGTAGGGGAGAGTTAACCGATCAAGTATCTTGGATTTACTTTCACAGGAGAATTAGCATGTAATAAAGAATATATTTGCAAGCTCAATGAAAATCTAAATAAACTGACTAAGTCTGATCTGAAGCTTAATGTACTAAATCAATACATATTTCCCGCATTGGCTTATCCTCCTCAAAATGCCCACTGACTAAACTACCACCATCATTATTAGAAGGGGTAGATGTTATAATAAGAAGAAGTACTAAAGCTACTACTACTGGTTTATGTGTACAAATGGGTTGTAATAATGGGCTTAGTTTCTTCAATATAAAATAATATTAAGACATCAATAAGTAGCAAATTTGTATGATTCTTGTATTTAAGTAGATGATTTAGTAGTGATAGTGTTTACGTGCCGAATAATCAAGATCTTATTTGTAATTATAAGCCCGTTTCATTGAAGTGTTGTGAAACATCGCGATCCCGTGAAATAGGTTAAAAATAAATGTAGCTTTGAGTATTATAACGTATGTGNTATTAAAAGGTTTATATGGGATTACATATTTAAATTTGGCGGTAATCAGTCCGAGGATCCTGATTGGAGGAATGAAACCCCACCAAGTCTTGCCTCGGAACCCCGGTCGTCTCGACCGCTTACTCTCGGACCCCTTACCCGCGGGGGAATAAGAGGAAGTTTTCTGGTGATTAAAAGTTTTACGGACTTACGGGAGGCTTGAATAAATGAATCCCAAGTCATAATTCAACAGTGTCGGCTATTAGAGAGAAGATTCGGACCAGTTATTAATAATTTAAGCAAATTGGCTCATAAGCCTGAAGGCACACCCACGTTGTAACGTCAACAGGTGATACGAAGAAACGGAAGACATCGTGTGAAAAGTCAGTCAAGGGAGTACATTTCAACTCAGTGTTTGAGGAAAAAAACAATAACCAAAGGGAATATTACAAAAATAATCTTGCTAGACCTGACATAATTTCAGTTAAAGCTAAGGATATTCACAGAGCAATTAAATCTACATCTCCCTGACCCGATGGTGTATTAATTAGGACACTTAAAGCTTAAATATTTCTCATATTATTGTAACTATTATAGACCTTATTCTAAAATTTTCATATGTACCTAAACCCCTTCGAAAAGGTAGAACAATATTAATTCATAAGGGTAAAGGGAACATAAGCGATCTATCTTCCTGGAGACCGATTACTATGTATTCGATAGTCAGACGTATTATTGAAAAGGTGTTAGACGCGGAGCTAAGACGACAAGTATCCTTCCACCCGTGCCAGAGAGGATTCGTCAAAGGTCTACCAGGATGTCACGTGAACGCCAGGCTGATGAATGCTGTTCTTCAAGATGCGTACAAAAAGAAGAAGGACGCTGCAGTTGCATTTCTCGACGTCACCGGAGCGTTTGATAATGTAGGTCATAGACACGTTATTAGGACACTTGAATCCATGGGCGTCTCTTCGGACTTAATTAGGAGTATAGAAGCCTTGCTATGCAACAATAAAATTAACGTTTGTTCAGACTTTAAAGAAACAGCTCTTATTTCCGTTTGCAGAGGCGTCCCTCAAGGTGGTCCAATTTCAAGCACACTTTTTAACCTCTCAATAGACCATATTTTCAAAGAAATATGCGACCCCCAGATTGCCAACAGCTTAGGGTATGAGCTATGTCAAGGTAAAGATCGATTAGTTCTAACGGGGTTCGCGGATGACCAGGCTGTGACCGCATGCGATAGTAAAGCTGCAGAAAGATTGATAAACAGTATACAGAGGAGGTTCAGAGAAATAGGACTTAAGATTAACCCGCTGAAGAGTACGGCTCTAGTTATTGACAATGGTAAGCTCAGTAAACAGACTTTAAATTTAGAAGACGGAAGCGAAATATTTTCTGTAGGGGAGAGCGAACTGATCAAGTATCTTGGATTTACTTTCACAGGAGAATTAGCATGTAATAAAGAATATATTTGCAAGCTCAATGAAAATCTAAATAAACTGACTAAGTCTGATCTGAAGCTTAATGTACTAAATCAATACATATTTCCCGCATTGGCTTATCCTCCTCAAAATGCCCACTGACTAAACTACCACCATCATTATTAGAAGGGGTAGATGTTATAATAAGAAGAAGTACTAAAGCTACTACTACTGGTTTATGTGTACAAATGGGTTGTAATAATGGGCTTAGTTTCTTCAATATAAAATAATATTAAGACATCAATAAGTAGCAAATTTGTATGATTCTTGTATTTAAGTAGATGATTTAGTAGTGATAGTGTTTACGTGCCGAATAATCAAGATCTTATTTGTAATTATAAGCCCGTTTCATTGAAGTGTTGTGAAACATCGCGATCCCGTGAAATAGGTTAAAAATAAATGTAGCTTTGAGTATTATAACGTATGTGTTACAAAACCTGACTTATTTAATTTACTTTCATTAATTTATTAGGCTGTGGTTAGTCGTCTCAACTCATTTGCCAATTGTCGGTACGCTTGTGGAACGGACAAAGAGGATCGTGAAAGACCGGCATTGCTGACTGCAAGACGGAAACATTAAGCAAAAGAAGAGCTGAAAAAATGGATCGTAACCCAGAAGGACTTACGTTAGAACAAAAAATAGATTTCATTTATAAGAAAATGAGTGCGCTGGATACTCTGCAAAGCGAGATGAAAAATCTCAAGGTTGAAGTGGCAAGGAAAGTGAAAGAAATAGCTGCGAATCGTAGCGCCAATATTATAATTCACGGCATTGCGAACTATAGTAATAGTGATTACGTTAACAAAATAGTCGAAATTTGCAAAGAAATTTGCGTCAGAGTTAGATCAATAGGAAGAAATACCAACGTAGTTACTTTAGGCTCCCAATTTATAAAAAACGACATATTGCGGAACAAATTTAAACTCGCAGAGATCGAGTTGTATAGGAATGTTAGAATAAAGGAAGATTTACCAGCTGAAGTCAGAGAAAAAAGATCAAAGTTAAATTAATACTGAATACAAGAAACTTATTAAAGGAAAAGGGCAGAAAGTATTAATAAAATATGACAAATTGCTAGTAGATGGTAAGCTGGTAACACTAGAACAGCAACGAGCAGATGAGAACTTGTTGCGGTATGTAAAAAGGCCCAGGAGTAATGAGACGTCGCCAGAGGAGAATGCCAAAAAGAGGACTGTTGATAGTGGAGAAAGAGACAGGGGAAGAGGCATAGGAGCTCGCGGACGGGGTTGAAGGAATACTGCATCGGATGAAAACCAATCAAGAAGAACGAAGAATGGTAACTTGGATAACTTCCTTGGCATCAAGAGAAACAAGAACCCAAATGAAACGAACCCAAGTGAAACAGCAGGAACCAGTAGCACAACGCCAACAACCAACTACTTGAGTCATTCTGCGACATCCTAAGTGAGGAAATAGAATTAGTAAATAAAAATGTATCAACACTGATTATAATGGGGGATTTTAACAGTAGAGTAGGCGAGTTGGAAAACGGTGAAGAATATTTATTTATTTATTTATTTATTTAATATTTAATGCGAGTCCTCTACAGTGTACGCACACCACAAGAGAGGCACTCTAACAATACAATAGTAGAATACAAAGTATTCCTACATTATAAGTGTAAAAACAAAAAGATTAACAAATTTAACAATCATAAAAAAACTTTACAATAAAAAACAAAAGCCAATAAATAAATATATAGAAGTAATAATAAATAATTTAAAAATTTTAACAAAGAAAAAGTGATAGAAACAGCAATCAAAGCAAGGACTAGATTTAAATTTAAAACTCCTGAACTAACTTTCTTCTAACTTATTTAGAGATAAGTGATATAAAACAGATTTGAGGGAATTTAGGGAAAGGATATTGGGACAGGAAGGAAGGAAATTACAAGCATTAACACAACGGACAATAGGTGAATGGTGAGACAACTCTCTGATGTACAAGGGACGCCCAGCACGCCTGCCAGGAGGTAAGATAATAACAGTATCCTGTACTGGAGGACAGCTTAACCTCCCAGTTAAGCAGTTGACCAGGAACAGGACATCAAAAGCTTTACGCCTTGTACTCAGAGAATGCAAACCAAACCGATCACACAGGAACTCATAATTATAATATACACGCCGATACATATACCTACGATAACATACACGAATAAAATACCTTTGCACATTCTCGATCACTCTAGACTTAGTCACGCCATAAACATTCCACACGGGAGGGACATACTCAAGACAAGGACGAACAAGGGATTTATAAAGATGGAGGAAACAGTCAAGAGATAAGCAATGAGAGATGCGACGGATCAAGCCTAGGGTGCTAAGAGCTCTCTTAGTTATAGCTTCTAGCTGCTTATCAAACTTAAGTTTAGAGTCGATAATTACCCCGAGATCACGAACTGCATCGACACGGGAGAGGAGGACAACCCCAAGGGAATAAGGATAGGCAATAACAGAAGAGGAACGGGAAAAGGAAATGGTTAGGCTTTTACCAGGATGCAGCTCCATGCAATTTTCAGAAGACCAAATATTTATAGAAGCGATGTCTTCTTGCAACAAGGCACACGAGCAGTTACCATTGGTAATGGGAAGATAGATCCTAAGATCGTCAGCAAACAGATCAAAGCAACAATGCTTGATGCTACGAGAGATATCGTTGATGAAAATGTTAAATAGAAGGGGCCCAAGGATGGAGCCTTGATGGACTCCAGAGGAAGCAAGATAGTAGGAGGAGGTAACAGGACCAAGACGTACAGAGCAGGAACGAAGGGAGAGGTAGGATTGAAACCACAAGACTAGAGAAGGATGGAGGTTGATGGATTGTAACTTATGAAGAAGAATACCATGGTCTACACGGTCAAAAGCTTTGACAAAATCAAAATAAACTGCGTCAACTTGGGTGCCATTACTGATGGAGGAACCGACCAAAGAAAGAAAGGAAACAAGGTTTGATGAAGTGGAGTGATTTGGACGGAAGCCATGTTGACGAGGATTAAGAAGTAAATCAATCTGAGGAGCTAGGGAAAGATGGATTACCCGTTCGAAGACTTTACAAAACACATTGCACAAGGAAATAGGACGATAATTAGATGCCGACAAGCGATCACCCGACTTAAAAATTGGTACAACAAGGGCAGAATTCCAAGAAGACGGAAAAACCATAGTGTCCAAGCTCAAATTAAAAATATAAGTGAGAATAGGCGCAAAATATTCCCCGCATCCTTTAACAAAGAAGGAAGGGATGGAATCATCACCACTCGTTTTAGTAGGTTTCAGAGTTTTAATAGCCTGAGAGACAACATGACAAGTGACGGATGAGACCCTAATAGGATTAACAGGAGTAGGATTAGGAGTAGGTGTGAAGGAAGAGGAAGGAACAAACACAGAACTGAAATGTTGGGCAAATAAGTTAGCAATAACAGAAGTATCAGAAGTAAGGATATTATTATGTTTAAGTTTAAGACTAGAACTAGAAACATGAGAACTTTTAAAACTATTGATATGTCGCCAAAAGTAATTACTGTTACGTTTCAAATTATTGTTAATTCGCTGAATAAAAATATTATAGTCCAACTTATATTGATATTTAGAGAGTTTACGAAAAATACAAAAATAATTAAAATATAATCGCTTTTTAGTTTTGATGTATTTTCTATTGTTATAGTTTTTTTTACTTATCAAATATTTTAATGTACCGGAAAACCAAGAAGGGAAGCTAGAATGTTTAACTGAGACAGTAGGTATAAACTGGTTGAGAGCATCTTGAATACTACTGGTAAGCAGAGTGACACAGTGGTTTACGTCGTTAGAAGCGTAGATTTCGGACCAGTCCATTGCAGCGATGGTTGTAGATAACCCGTCATAATCACCATTAGTGAAGTCCCGTCGAAAGGTATTAAGGGAGGGCGTATCAAAAGCGTATTTAGAATGACAAATTACTACTCTTAAGCAAGGGTGGTACGCATCTTCGTGAACAAGAGGTTCGACTAGACGACTAACAGCAACATCAGGGTAATCGGATAAAACAAGATCCAGAATCTGACCATAGCTGTTGCAAACCCTATTAGCCTGTGAGAGGTCAAGCGCAGAACAGAAACTAGTTATACAGGCGGCTCTTTCCTTTTTATCTGAGCGTTGGCCAACGTATGACAAGGATTCCCAGTCTATGTCAGGACAATTAAAGTCACCAAGAAAAAGTACACTGGCATTGTTGGGAATAATATCAGACAGGGCTTCAAATTGAATGTGAATAGCAGAGCATTTGAGGTGATCAGGAAAATACGCACAGCCAAGAAAAATAGACTTCCTATTCGGTAGATTGATCTGAACCCAAACAGTCTCCGGCGCAACTTCCAGGTCGTAGCGACGAGTGTAGTGGAGAGTAGATGATATGGCTAAAGCAGAGCCACCACCCCTAGAACAAGAAAGTCCAACATAATCTCTGTCCGCCCGTTCCACATTAAATCTGGGGGGAAAGTAACAAGCGTTTGGACAGGTGTTATCAAACCAAGTTTCAGTCAATGCAATAATGTCTGATGAACATAAACACGAGTTAAGCAAGAACCTTGAACTTTTACTACGTAAGCCTCTAACGTTTTGGTAACAAATACTGATTTCAGACATACAGATTCTATGTGGAACTGCCCTCCTCCTGAGCAGAGTTAGAAAAGATTAAGCTTTTATGTAAGCGACCAAAAAAAGGCTTAACAAGAATACCAACAGGCCATAAAGAAGAATTGTGAATCAGGTCAAAGTCAGATTCCGACACATCAATGTAGAATGAGGCATATGACTGGGACCTGGTAGCTATTCTAGTCACCTTAAAATCAGAGATTTTAGTTTCATCTTTAATATAATTTAATATTTCTTCAGGGGTGGTATCAAAACCAAATCGAGAAATAAAGACAGGCTTACGTTTCTTGGAAATAATAAATTTAGATGTTTCATTTTCGCCTACAAGAGCTTCACTAACTTGTCTCTTTTTTCTACGTCGAGAAACAGCCTGAAATCCCTCGTCTAATTCGCTGTTTAAATTATTAGAAATAGAGAAACCGCTCGGTAGTTCAGAAGAGCCATTGGAAGGTGGGGGGTTGCTGTCCGGTCCAATACTCACGGGACGCGCATGCGCGAGCTGTGGTCCAGAGGCAGCTCCGGCGGAGGGGGTATGCTGGGTGGAGTTAGAAGCTGCAGGCCCTGCTGACCTTGGATCATCAGTGGCGGCTTTGCCTTTATTGAAGCGTTTACTGTCAACTAGAGACGAAGAGGTCGCTTGCGAATAACTCGTCGATCTATTCGGAAGGACGTAAGAGAGTTGCGTCTTGATCTCAGCATTTTCACTTCTTAATAAAGACACTTCATGACTTAGGGAATCGATTTTAGAGACTAAAGACTTAAGTAGGTCAACCGTCAGAGCAGTGTTGTTGAGACACTGTTTAATATATTCATCAGTTACAAGAGAAGATGTGTCACATAAGAGAATATGTGTTAGGTCCTTGTGGAGTTGGTATAAGAAATGAGCGAGGTGAAATGCTTATCAATTTTGCTACAAGCAAAAGACTTAAAATACTGAATACCTTCTTCTCCGGTAGTATGGAGGAAAAGTGGACTTGGAACTCTCCAAAAGGAGGTAAATATGAAATTGGTTTTTATCTTAGCTAAGGAAAAAAGTATATTCAGAAAATTATATGTAGTACAGAACCACAATTACCACTCTGACTATAGAATGATTTCCGCCCACCTACTTCTTAAACAAAGAAAATATTTCTGCAATGTAATACCGTGATTTTGCTCACTGCAATATGGTATACAATTTGTGTTAGGACGATGCAGGACATGGTGTAAGCCGAGCCAACATCTTAGTGACGTAATGTCTGGTGTTGGAACAGTTCCTATGTGTCACGCTTGCGGGGCACATCCCTAGGTGTCTCTCACTAACACAAATTTTATAAAAGAAAATATTACATACAATCAAAAGAAACAACAAATAAAATAAGAATTAAAAAATGCGAAGAAACATATAAAGGTGCTTTAAAAGAAAAAATACATAAAAACAAGCCTGCAACTGATACCGCTGAGGACATCTAAAATTATTTAACTAAAAGCTTAATTAACTCTGTTGCTAGTGAAAATACATTTAGCAGAAGTGAAAATACACTAAAGAGCAGTATAAAACTATCGGAGGAAACATTGAAACTTATAGAACTAATAGAACAGTTAAATAAAAAACAAAATAAAACTGAAGAAGAAAAGAACGAACATAAGAGAATAAGAAAAGTAGTGAGAAAAAATATAAGAAAAGATATTTTAAGTAAACATGGATCAACGAGAACAACTATCCAAGAATTATCAGGTTTTCGTAAGTTCTGGATTCCTAAGTTAAAAACTGATAAGGGAGTGATAACTGACAGAACCCAAATTTCAGAGGAAATCACTAATTTCTATAGGAATATATATATAAGTAAAATTAAAAATTCTGATAATAATTATATAAACACCAATTACTATACTAATAAAATTAAAACTGAACCAGAACCAGAGATACTCAAATCAGAAGTAGAACATGTAATTAAAACCTAAAGAAAGGAAATGCGCCAGGAGAAGATGGCATAGCTAACCAACTACTAATACATGGTAAAGAGAGTCTTATAGTTCCCTTGTATCATTCATTTAATAAAATTCTATGCTGTGGACAGGTACCTAAGGATTGGAAGTTAAGTAAAATTATCTTCTTACATAAGAAAGGTAGCCGAGATATCATAAATAATTACAGACTTATAAGTCTATCCTCTGTTATATACAAACTATTTGCTAACATAATACGAAATAGAATTACCTACTAAAGACATATATTGTAACTTTCATTCAATAGAGCAGCCAGGAAAACTATTCTTGGTAAAAGTATGTCAGTACTTAAGTAATATTAAATTAATGTATTCAATTAGTTTTTTTTAATCAAAATTTTAAACAATATTATCATACTCGTTATTATAAAGTAATAAAAGAAAATATAACAGTATGGTCTTGGTCTCGTCATCAAGGTCTTTTTTCTAGGCTAGTCAGCGATCTATTGTATAGTATATATTACAGCATCGGTGAAATATAATGCACATTGTAAATAACCAGGAACAAAATATTATTAGTAAATAATATTTTATTACCTAGCAGGTTATGTATCTTTATCTTTATCTACAAGTCCTGTATCCTGAGTATACTTCATTGAGTTTCAAAACTTAAGGAAAATTTATTTTCGGACATTCGGACACACAATACGAACAAGAACACACCCTGTGAATTTTTATGGCAACAGGAAATACGAAAAATCAAGTATAAAGATTAATAACCCAAATATCTTTTCCGTTGGTATGACCCTTCACACAAGTACAAGTACTAATTTTAAACAACTAAAACGAAAGTTTTTAATGTTTTACTTATTGATCTCGTTAAAATAGACTTAGTATAATAACGTTCAAAGGGTGAAAAGTCTTAGAAATCAGTAATAATTTACACGTATTTAGTTGTTAAGTGATTAACTAAATTTTAAGTGACATAATTGTTAGAAATCGTTTACTCGTATTCACACTTAATATTTACTTAAGCTGTATAGTTCACGAATAATGGACGCCGAACAGCGTGTTCAAGACATAAATACTGTCTTAAAAATTATTTTAAATTAGATTTTGAGCGAAATAAAGTATGTAGGTATTTGTAAATAATATATAATTTTTGTTGAATCAAACTTTTTTAAATAATATATAAACAAAGATCTGCAAATCTATAAGCGAGGTTCCGCCAAACTTGTTCATTTAACTAAATTGCGCATGTCCAGTGATTGAGCCGCGCCCACCTACTATACAGAAAAATAGAAAAAATTGATTCTACTTGTTTAGTTGCACGCTAAATTTAAACTTGCAACTTATTACTAAATTCACTGTTTACATGCATTAAGTCACTTAAAATTTAGTACTCATGTAACAACTTAATACGTGTAAATCGGCCTTTAGTAATTAATTATTATAATAAACAGGTCATACCAAAAGGTTAGTCATACCAAAGTGCATGCTTTGAGATATCCAAGAAGCTATAAGAAATAAACAGGTCAAGTGTATGCTAGTCAGCACTCAGCGAAGGCCCGCAGGAAACACTGTATTGTTTAAGTAGTACCCTATTGATGGTGTTTTTTAAAATGCTAAAAAGCTTACTTTGAACTATCCTATAGGTCTAATATTCTCAAAATACAAAAAAAACCTCTGATGAAGTATTTTTTTTGCCACTGAACCAGAAAAAACCATATAAATACATCGAAAAGACCATAATTATTAAATAAAAAAAATAAAAACACGTATTTTGTCAATAAAAAATAAAATAATTTTTTCAGATTTTTTGCAAAAAAAATGCTTTCGACCAAAAGTAAAGATACCACTTTTTGGAAATTTCGAAAAAAATATTATTTTATTTTTTATTGACAAAATACGGTTATTTATAATTATAGTCTTTTCGATGTATTTATATGGCTGTTTTCCGGTTCAATGGCAAAAAAATACTCCATCAGAAGTTTGTTTATGTGTTTTGAGAATATCAGACCCATAGGATAGTTCAAAGTAAGCTGTTTAGAAAACACCATCAATAGGGAACTACTTAAACAATACAGTGTTGCCTACGGACCCTCGCTGTGTGCTGGCTAGCATACACTTGACCTGTTTATTTCTTATAGCTTCTTGGATATCTCAAAGCATGCACTTTGGTATGACTAACTTTCTGATAACATCCTTACTGAACTGTCCCATATTCTAATCATTCATAGCTGACCTAACTTGTTTTGAGTAAAATTAACTATTAAAACCTTTTAACTCAACATCTATTGATTTTACTAATATTTTGTAATTATTCTGTTATATGTAAATGATAGTGTTTTATCTTTTTTATTTCTTTTTAGGCGCTTGAGTCAGAGTTTGTATCATGCCAGTTACATCAATGGATTGATCTAATCTTTGGCTATAAACAAAAAGGTATTTAATCTTGTTAATCTAATACCGGGTGGCACAATAAGAGCAGATGTATTTTAAAAAGGAGCATTTTCCTTAAATTTCAGTACAAAAAATGTCATCGTCATACCATTTTTTTTGTAATTTTGTTCATTTTTCTGTATTTTATCATTATGATTAATTTACTCATGCAAATCAGCTCCAGCTGTGGTACCATGTAGAGGTTTGAGTTCATACTTTTCTTTATTTTCATTCAATATTTAACATTTACACTTTTATACATACATACATACACACTCAAACATACTTATTTAAATGTCTATAGTGTTTGTAAGTTTATTCCGGTCCAAGCCGTACTTGACAGAAGACCTGAGACATCCTTTTCCATTCTGTTCTCTATCTGGCAACTCTCATCTAAGTCACACTTCCACAGATGTTTTTTAAGTCGTCCTCCCATTTCACTCCTGATCTTCCCATCCTTCTTCTGTACTCTCTAGGGTACCACTCTATTATTTGTCTTGTCCATCTATCGTCTTCAGTCCTTGCTATGTGTCCTGCCCACTGCCATTTTCGTTTTGATATTATCATTCCAATATCTTCTAATCTTGAATTTATTCTCAGCCATTCCTTGCTGTACCAGTTCAGGGACATCGCACAGTTGGCCGTCTTGGCAGTTGGTCTGCAATTCGTATTTGAAGAAAGTATCAAAATATTTAAAAATAAATTAGAATCAACAGAATGGAAAACATTAAATAACCCAACAAATATAAACAGCCGCTTTTCAGATTTTGTAAATAAAATAAATACAAAGTATGAAGAGGCTCATCCTTTAAAAATTTCAAGAAAAAATAAAAAAACTAAACAAACAGACATAAGTCCATGGTATACCCTTGATCTTGGGAAACTCAAAGATACAGTAGAACTGCTATACGAACTTGGAAGAAAAGACAGAAGTGGTAGTATATGGAAAGCACATCAAAGAACAAAAAAGAGGTATAGAAAAGCATTAAAAGCAGCCAGAAAAGACTACAATGAAAAGCAAATAGCTGAATCCACAAATATCTCAAAAACTGTATGGGACATTGTCAACAAAGAATCGGGTAAAATTAAAAAACAAACTGAAATAAGTAAAGTAAAACCAGATGAATTTAATAAAGCCTTTATTAATATCACAAACACCAATAATAAAAATCCAACTGAGAGTACTAGGCTTGCTGAAACCAGTTATAAAAATCTTCATCACGAGAACATTTTCTTCCTCAAACCAATCACTGAAACAGAAATAGAAAAAATTATTAAAAACATGAGCAATTCAAATGCAAAAGATTTCTATGGGATGTCAAACAAACTTCTAAAACAAATCTACCAATTGATTCTGAAACCTCTTACATCTTTAATAAACGAATGTATTAAAGAAGGATGTTTTCCACAAGCATTAAAAATAATAAAAATAACTCCAGTATACAAAAAGGGAGATAAAAACAGTACAGGAAGCTATAGACCGATAAGTATCTCTCCAATAATCGGTAAAGTATTAGAGATAGCAGTTAAAACACAGTTAGTTTTATACTTAGAAAATAACAATTTACTATCTACTACACAGTATGCATACAGAAAGGACAAATCTACAGAGAAAGCTGTTCTGAAAGTTATTAGTAAAGTAATTGAAAGTTTTGAAAAAGGAGAGTATGCTAAGCTATCATGTATAGACCTATCAAAAGCCTTCGATAAAGTCCTACCAAGCATACTCATACCAAAATGTAAAATGTTAAACATTAAAGGAAATGCATTACAAATATTAGAAAGTTACCTGACTGGTAGATATCAGTATGTTGAATACGGGGGAGTACAGTCTGGTTTTGAAGCAGTCGAAGGAGGGCTTATACAAGGGTCCAATCTAGGTCCTATCCTCTACCTGATAGCAGTAAATGATCTAGAAGCACACCTGAAACAAGAAAAAGACAAACAAGAAGTAGACGAGTTACTGATAGCATACGCAGATGACAAAAACTTGATACATACACATGACAGCCTCCAACAAGTTGAGAGAGCAGCAGCAAAATGTTTGGACAGGATCCAGTACTGGATGGAAGCAAATAATTTAATAATGAACTCAGAGAAAACACAGGAGCTAATTATGACCTTGAAAAAATTGGAAAAACAGGAAAGTCTATTATTCCTAGGCATAAAAATAGATGCCAAAATGTCATGGTGTGATAATATAGACTACATATGTAATAAAATAGCAAAAGTTATATATGTATTTAGGAAAATTGGTAAATACTTACCTTTAGAAACATTGGTTATTGTGTATAGAGCACTGATCGAAAGTAAAATATCATATGGTATACTACTG
>KZ652209.1:177052-193198 GCA_001010745.2 Gerris buenoi
CCACGCAAGCGTGACACATAGGAACTGTTCCAACACCAGACAAACGTCACAAAGATGTTGGCTCGGCAAAACGCCATGTCCTGCATCGTTTCGTCTCTACCGACTCATCAGGGGCCCGACGATGCCCACCCAACTCTGGACCTATACCATATCAAGAAAATCATATATAGGAGTCGGTAGCGACGAAACGATGCAGGACATGGCGTTTTGCCGAGCCAACATTTTGTGACGTTTGTTAAAATATTCTTAACCGGCCTTGCCGGGGTATGTCCTCTGGCCCTGATCTGGCCAACAGAGGGAAACTTGGATTTAAAATAACAAAGAAAGATAACAAAGAAAACTTAGAGAAGCTTATAAAAAACTGGTACCAGCTTTACACACAACCATGAAGGTAAGTACCCTGTCTCTCCTAACTCCAACTTCCCTACTTTCTTTTCAAGGTAATAAGTTATAACTATTAAACTAATGACACTATGTTCTGTTAATTTATTCTAGGTATGTAGGTTAATTGGTTCTATTGGAAATGCAAAGGTGTTACTTGACAGTCCTTAAGGACTTTTCAGAGGTGTGGTGATTGAGCCTCTTTCCCTTTTCCGCGTCGTCCTCCACAGTACCCGACGGCGTGAGAATTCCTTCCCTGTTTATCCCTTTTTGTCCCGCTACCGACCTCTCTGGCACTCGACTTCCCGTCAGTACCGCACCCGGTCCCTTGGACAGCTCCCCTGATGTTCTCCACGTCGGCGACGTTTCTCCGGAAATACACCTCTCGGGAATTCGAGACTTCTTAAGACACTCAGTCTCCCTGGGCTACAAGAAAACTCTGAAACAGAACGAGATCCAGTCAACACTATTTCCCATGTTTTTATCTGACTTACGTAATAATTCTCGGCCCCCAGAATACTTTAGATTAGGTTAAGTTGTCCGCCTTGGTCACGGGGGTAGAACCCCGCACCGGCATTGCCACCCCTATCACTATATTATGAATTACTCCTCGCCCACCTGGGATGTAGAGTTTGCTCCGGTACACTGTACCAAACCTCGAACCTCGATCTGCGTCCTTAAACCTTATGCGCCTTCTTACATTCTCTAGCGTGGTCTTGCCGACCGAGGGGGTGCCAAGTGTTGCCCTGGGACCCCTCTGCCCCTACTACGCAAACTCCCTCGCGGTCCTATTTATTTAGTGTTGACTGGATCCCGCCTGGGATCGTTTCAGAGTTTCTTACCCCCCTTGTCCTTAATTTTAATATTTAGTTTGTGGCGTTAAGTCCCGTGACTTATCTTATGCAAATACCGATGCCCCCTTTCGGTCTCGAGCCTTTACGTCGGCAGGGGTTGGCAGCAATGGCACGCAGGCGCAGTTGCCCCGCCGCCAAATACGAACTGCCGGCCAACTGTCATGGCGGCCGATTGTGCGATGTTCTGTACCGGTACAAATATTAATTAAAAAAACAATACAATAATAAACTTTATAAATACTTTCTTAAAAAATGCCATAATTTTATTAACATAAAATTTGTCAATTTGTCATAATTTGGTCAATATACATAAAATTACACATAAACAAAAAAATTAAAATTTAAACATAAATTATCATTTGTGTAACACTTTTTTAAATTAAAAATGGTCTTGAATCTCCTCTGTTTAACATTCAGAAGGAGACTAAGTATAGAATATTATGAATCGTGTTTATATAATATGTTTTGTTTGATAAGAATTGTTCTTAAGATCAATCCTTTTTGCATTCTATTGTTTTTACATTATAAACATAAACACAGTTCACATATACATAAATTTGTACTTTCACACACACACACACACAAAACAACAACAACAACAAAAAACAAAAACCTTTCACTCCAGTTTAGTTACATGTTTACTTTTTACATATATTATATTTTAGTTCTTTCAAACCACGCACACTTTTATCGTTAAAAATAATCTTATTTTACTCTATTTACAAATTTCTTCACATTCCATTTATTATAAATATAAAATAATATACCTTAAATTTATCTTTAAGTTTTATCTTTTTTTTATATTTCCTAATATACCACTGTAATTTTTGTTTATTTCTTTTGCATCTGTAATGTTATTAATTCTGTTTTCTTGTATACCAATGTGAATTGCTTCTAAAATTAATCTGTTTGACGTGTTTCTAGATTTTCCTATTATTTGTGCTTTTTCAAAATTCATTGTATGATTTAAATGTTTTGAATGTTGTGAAAGGGCAGTCTTGTCATTTTTGTTCTTCACATCCGAAATATGTTGGTTGGTTCTATTTTTAAATAATTGTCTTGTTTGACCTATATATGCTTTATAGCATTCATTGCATTCTATTTTGTACCCAACCCCAATTTCATTTTCAGTTTCTACTTTGTCCTTTAAATTTGTGAAAAATGAATCCTTTATTTTGTTTGTGGGTTTTAATCCAAAACTAATATCATTACAATCAAATTTTTTAAAAGTTTGTTTTATTTCTTCAGATAAACCTTTGTGTGTGCGTGTGTGTGTGTGTGTGTGAAAGTATAAATTTATATATATGTATATGTGAACTGTGTTTATGTTTATAATGTAAAAACAATAGAATGCAAAAAGGATTGATCTTAAGGCCCCCCGACACGATCAAACATTTTGTGCAAAATGTTTGCGCAAACCTGACGTCGGGGAAATTTAGTTAAAAATCATGTTTGTGCAAACATCAAGCAGCCCCATACATGGTCAAAATGTTTGCACAAACATGATGTTTGCGCAAAATGTTTGACCGTGTTTGGGGGCCTTTAAGAACAATTCTTATCAAACAAAACATATTATATAAGCACAATTCATAATATTCTATACTTAGTCTCCTTCTGAATGTTAAACAGAGGAGATTCAAGACCATTTTTAATTTAAAAAAGTGTTACACAAATGATAATTTATGTTTAAATTTTAATTTTTTTTGTTTATTTGTAATTTTATGTATATTGACCAAATTATGACAAATTGACAAATTTTATGTTAATAAAATTATGGAAATAAAAAGAAGGTATTTATAAAGTTTATTATTGTATTGTTTTTTAATTAATATTAATAAGACAAAATGTCCTGTGAAAAATATGTTTAAATGATATCAAATGTTTTAATTTGTAGAGCCTGAAGAAGCCCAAGGTGTAGGGCCAAATATAGCAAGATGAAAATAATTATGGTTTAAATTATTATTACCTAATTTAAAAAAACCCTGAAGAGACCCAAAAAACAAGCAAATATTGTAGTGTTTTTGGTTTAATGAAGACAATTTTGTTTTATTTCTCGTTTCTAGGTGGTCCAGTTTTAGTTCACACCACATTTGGTGATCTTTTAAGGTGTTTAGAAGCTCCTACAGGTTTCTTGTGCCCAGAAAATATAGCTATGGCCAGAGAGGGGTTTATTGTCGTCAGTTATGAAAAGGGACATATTGCTGCTTTTACTAGCAATGGAAAGAGGCTGAGATATGAAAATCATAATGATAATTTACATGCAAGTATTTTTATGTAATAATGTTTAAGCCACATGCATATTGAATTCAACCTTTTCTCATTATTGTGTTATGATAAAAAAATAAATCTAAGGTCACTTTAATTAATAATTATATGAATTGTGGATGGTTTTTATTTGATTGCAGTGCTTACTTCTTAGTAGAGATGGAGAATATCTTATGACTGGTGGTGATAAAGGTGTTGTTGAAATTTGGAGGACTTTTAGTTTGACTTTACTATATGCTTTTCCTGTTTGTGACAGCAGTATTAAGTCTTTAGCCTTATCTCATGACCAGAAGTAAGTTTTTTGTTGAACAACTTTTTTCTGATATAATTATGTATTTAGAAAAAATCAACCAAGAGAACAATTCAGCTTTAATGCTGTTTTTTTTTATGTTTATAGTGACAGTATTTAACATTTTTTACATTTCTGGGCCAGTAAAGTTTATGCTAGTGTTAGTGTAGAGTCACATTGCTTTAATAATAAGGCACCTGACGTCGGTGTAATCGGCTGATGCGGTCAGAGGTACTGAGACCATATTTTATCATATTTAAAATGATTTGGCAAGTGGCCCCACATTTGCCGTAGTAGCCTCTGTGACCGTTCCTTTAAAAAAAAAAGTTTTCTAAAGTTCTCACTATTCACTGATGTGCACATTCCAGGAACAAAGGTACTTAATTTACACAGCTTCCCTGTTCAGTTCATGTAGCAAAAAATAAAGGGAAAAGGAAGAAATTATAAATATAATTTTTGTCCTACTAAATTTCTGTTATATTAATTTTACATTTTAAATATTATTAAATGTATACCTCTTTTGCTTCTTTTTAAAATATTAATGTATTATAATAATTATTTTTAAATTTTAGATTCCTGCTTGCCGGACTCGCTACTGGTTCAATAATTATGTTTCATATTGATTTTAATAGATGGCACCATGAATTTCAGCAACGATACTAATTCATTTAGCGTATAAAACATTTTTTCTGTTATTGTGACGAGTGGCATCTTTTTGAATATTGGTTATGGAGTTTTAGGGGACAATTTATAACTTTTTAAATACATATATTTATTTTATCAAACTAACTACTTATTGCCAGTATTAACATTTTTAGTTGTTTTATTACTTAATAGAATAAAAATAATACTTTTATTTATTTCTTTATCTTATTATTCTTATTTCGTAATGATATGAAGCCATCTTTTGTTATTATCAACTTAGGGCTTAGTCTTCAACTTATTTTAACTTAAAAAATATTTACCAGTTGTTATGGTGATTTACATTAATTATATGATTACTATTCATGCTAGAAAAATATTTGGCTGTAGTAACTATTTTTGGAGTGACACTTAATCATTCCAACTGCTTAATATGCACTATTTTCTTGTTAACGGTAAATAGTAATAATATTATAAAGTCAATATTAGTACCATTACTATTTGTATGATTCAAAATTTTAATTTATAAAGAAATGGGGATAGGATTACTAAATTTTACATTCCAGCATTGTTATTATTTTTAAAAATAATTATTGTCTAGATTTAAGTTTTTACATGTAAATAAGTTTGTCAAATATAATGCAGAAACAAATATGATTTCCTGTTTATATTATATAGTAAATTATATATATATATAAAATATCCTGTGCCAAAATCTATTTACTTTGTTAAATTGAAGCTTTTAACAGTTATTTTATATTCCATCCATTCACAAAAATTTGTACAGTTCTCCTAAAGTAATACAAGACGCTTTTTTGTATATAGGTAATAATGAGTGACCTTGCTATTTAGCTCATGTGATACTTTGTGCAAATCCATACAAAATTTACACAATCTATTACTTATCATTTGATAAATCAATTTTTGTACATAAGAATTACATTAAGCGTTTTTTTAAACAATGTTTTAGTATTGCACATATTTAAATCATTAATAGATAAACTGTCTAAGCCAATGACCCTTTTGTATTAAAGTAATTTATAGAAAGTAGCTAAAAAGTCAACTTGTACTTATAAAATTTAATTTAATAATAAATTAATCTTGTTTTGACAAATGTTTTATTTATTTGAATAATTTGTGCAAATAAGTGTAGTAAGTAAATAATAGATATAAGTGTAGATCATTCTAGTTATAGGCGTGTCAGAAGGATAAGTATTTACTTTACAATCAGAAGCAGATAGTAGTGTTATACTATCTAGTATACTTGCTTTTAGTATAAGATTCTGTCTTATATGGTAGACATGTGTACTTAGTAGATAAAGCTGGAACTTATTCTACCAGAGTGCCAATTACACTTATAACTATAATTATAATATAACCTATGAACTTATACTTATTTATATTGGTTTTTTAAAATTACATTTAAAAAAATTAACTTATTCTTATTTTTTTATGGTGTGTTATAAAAAGAATTCTTTTTATAAAACAAAAAAAAAAAAAAAAAAAAAAAAAACTTAGGAAAACATTATTTAGAATATTTTGAGAACATTGTAGTGGACAGTAGAAAGGATTGTAAGAACTATGCTTTTATCACTAATATGGTTAAATGAGAGTGGCATTAGACAGCATTGTTCAGAGTGAGCTTTTTCTCATTAGTAACCCGTTATGGTTATACTTTCGCAAAAAGAACTGGTGGACATATGGTAGTTTCATAGTGTGGTAGTTTAAAAATTTAAACCAAAAAAGGATTTAAATTTTTGCCAATCCCTTAATAAGCTAATTATATGTAGTGTAGCTTGTATTGATTTTTCAAATCTAACTTTATATTATCAGTAGACCTATTTATATCTAATACAGACATTTTCAGAATCAGAAACAGGCAAGGGACAATGAAAATGCTGCAGCTCTTTTTGCGTCAGAGTATATTATTATCTTTCTGAATCTATGTTAAACTATGAAAATAATCACTATGTATGTACTAACATTTTGCATCATTTGATTATGAAACAAATATGTTTTATACTTATTATTAGACAAATATATTGTTTACTGAATTGAAGCAGTGTGCTGTGGTACTTTGATAATATCCTTAATTTTAAATCTATTGCCTTCACCCAATTCCTACATGCATGTTTACCTAAATTTTTGAGTGACTTGATGAAAGTTTTTTAATCTTGGTGCATATTTCATTGTCTCCTCAATTAATATGGTGCATTTGCTGTTTTTTATGCATCTAACACCATGATGAACATGAGTTGAGGTCTAATTTTTACTGTTCCAACAATTTTATTAATTTAGGCAAAATAATATTGATTTAGTACAAATGAGACAAGCATTGACTGATTCACAAGGTTGGATCAATAAAATATAATAATTATCGGATTATTTTAGTTTTAAGGATCATAGAGGTGAGTACAAATTTACAATTACAGTCTCTCCATATAACGTCATATAAGTCTCTCCATATATTGATGGTTCCAGAAAAAAAATGTTGTATAGAAATTTCGTTATATAGAATTAATTTTACTGTAGAAACGCTTTACATAGTAAAATCGTGAGACATAAAGAAAATGTCTTGTATAGAGATTTTCGTTGTAAGGAGGTCCGACTGTAGATAATTAAAAAAGGTCATATTTCACCGTGTACGGGCAACATCAGACCTAANCATTTTGTAAAATAGTTAGCTTAGTACAGTATTTACTCTTACTAAGTTAACACGCATACTGATGATGACATTATAAGTCGAAACGCGTCTATTAATTATAAAAAATTGTGGTGGCAATATTGTTGTGTTACATTTTATTAACCTCTCTAGTCATAATTATGAAGTGGTACCACAAAATCTCAGTCAAAACAATTAACTATTTATTTCTTCAGATAAACCTTTTACGTATAAACTAAGCTATGGAATTTATTTGTTGTATTGTTTGATTTTTCTATTGTTGTGTTTTCTTAAATATATCTATACCAAAAAGATTTTATAAGTTTTGTTGGGTAAAAATTTGTTTGTAGCTTTTTGAAGATAGTATTTTTTATTTCTTGTCTAAATTGCTTGTCAGTTAATTTAATAGCTTTTGATATTAAGTTCGAAATGGCGTTTATTTTTTGATACTTAGGGTGATTAGATCTATAATTTAAAATTTGTTATTTTTAATTTCTTTTTCAAACCATTTTGTTGTTAAGTTTCCATTTTGGTCTCTACAAATAGTTATATCTAAATAATTAAGGCTTTTATTTTTTTTTTCATTTTCTATCGTAAATTGTATATTCTTGAGATAACTATTTAATACTTGTAATAATGGTTGTATATCTTTATCCTTTGCAATCACAAGTAAGTCATCTATATATTTTCTTATAGTAAAATAAGTCAATAAAATAATATAATAAGTCATCTAACTAATTTATAATAAAAAATCCAAAATAATAAATAAATAAATTATAAATTAATAAAAATCCAAAAAAATAAACTAATAAATCGAAAATAATAAATCCCTTTAAGCAAGTGTAAAAAATATAAAAAATACTAAATAAAATAATAAGTTGGCTTCGCCACAAATGAATAATCAACACCAGTTGATATTTGAGTTTGTAAACTCATTGTTGATAGTTGTAAATTTTGGCGTTTGATTATGTTTTGGAGATAATAAACTGCAAAATAATATTATAAATGCCATAACATAATATTATGTGACTATGGAGTTGAGGGAAGGCGAGGAACTCCCCACGATTTAAAACGATTTTTAACTGGCTTTAATTTTAATTAAAATGTAAAAATTTAATTTCAATTTAAATTGTAAAACCGAGGAGTTAATTAAACAATAATAGTAAATACAATATGTATCTATATATATAAAATCCAAATACCACTGACTAACTGACTGACTGACTAACACATCACGATATCTCTGAAACCACTGGACCTACGACCATGAAATTTTGTAGGTGTGTTCCTCTTACCTCCTAGGTGCTCGCTAATAAATATTTTAAAAATCCGCCATCTTGATTCAAGATGGCGGCCATTTATATACAAAATTCGACAAGACGATATCTCCGGAACCAATTGCACTAGAACCTTGAAATTTAGAAGTTAGCTTCCTTATATCAAATTAGTAACTTTAGATAAATGGTTAACCAATCGGGCATTTTGATTTAAGATGGCGGCCATACATATATAAAAGTCAACATGTGTGCATGTTCTTTATACAAATCTACAGTTTTAGTCCGATCTCGATGAAAATTTGCACACTTGACCTTCAAAGCAAGGGGAAAATCACTGTCTACATGAATATTCAAAATTTTAATTTTGGTACACAGGGGTACGGGGTACAAATGTCAAAGTAATGAATACCCTTCATGATGCATATCGTTGAAAAGCTCTTTAAGAGGACAGTAATTGTTGTTATGTACAGTTTTATCATATTTTCACTTAGGAGGGGGGTAAAATTGAAAAATATAGCTATATCTTATATAAAAAGAAGAGTATCCGTATGAGGGTATGTCTTTTATCCTAATTTGATGAATATTTACACACTTTTTCTTCAAAACAAGGTGAAGGTCACTGCCTACATGAGATTACGAAATTAAAATTTTGGTACACAGGGGTACGGGGTACAAGTAATGAATACCCTTCATCTTCATGATGCATATCGTTGAAATGCTCTTTAAGAGTACAGTAATTGTTGTTATGTACCTACAGTTTTGTCATATTTTCATTTAGGAGGGGGATAAATTTAGGATATTTGCAAATTAAATTATCAAAGAGGTGGGGGGTATAAGTAGGAGGGATAGAATCTAGATATTCTCGAATAGTAAAATAATTTGTATGCTTTCCTGGTAGTTTATAAACTTATCAAATATAAAAACACTCCGTAGCGAAGCACGGGTATCCAGCTAGTATATATATATAATATCCAAATACCACTCACTGACTGACTGACTGACTCACTGACACATCACGATATCTCTGAAACCACTGGACCTACGACCATGAAATTTTGTAGGTGTGTTCCTCTTACCTCCTAGGTGCTCGCTAAGAAATATTTTAAAAATCCGCCATCTTGATTCAAGATGGCGGCCATTTATATACAAAATTCGACAAGACGATATCTCCGGAACCAATTGTACTAGAACCTTGAAATTTAGAAGTTAGCTTCCTTATATCAAATTAGTAACTTTAGATAAATGGTTAACCAATCGGGCATTTTGATTTAAGATGGCGGCCATACATATATAAAAGTCAACGTATGTGTGTATGTTCTTTATAGAAATCTACAGTTTTAGTCAAATCTTGATGAAAATTTGCACACTTGACCTTCAAAGCAAGGGGAAGGTAACTGTTTACATGAATTTTCGAACTATAAATTTTGGTTCAAAGGGGTACGGGGTACAAGTAATGAATACCCTTCATCTTCATGATGCATATCGTTGAAATGCTCTTTAAGAGTACAGTAATTGTTGTTATGTACCTACAGTTTTGTCATATTTTCATTTAGGAGGGGGATAAATTTAGGATACTTGAGGGGGATATAAGTAGGAGGGATAGAATCTAGATATTCTCGAATAGTAAAATAATTTGTATGCTTTCCTCGTATAGTTTATAAACTTATCAAATATAAAAACACTCCGTAGCGAAGCACGGGTATCCAGCTAGTATTTTATATATTATACTGACTATTTTCTTCATTATTTGCTAGTTGAAAATCGTACCACGTTAATTGAAATATTTCTGTATGGTTTCTCATAAGTATGGAACTTACTTGCAATGAACAAAAACAAATTTTCATATTATCTCGGAAGAAATAACTATCTTCTTTTTTAGTTATAAAATTTGATTTTCAAAAGAAACAGACCTTCAAACTTGCGCCTATGAAATATTATTATCTTAAATTCCAAATACGTATTAACGTTTTAAACCTAAAGAGTGTCACTGAGAACAGCACGTTTTATACCTATGATAGAACTGGCTTCTTTCATTTGAACCTAACATTAAAGAATCTGTACTTAAAGAATACAGAACAGTGGAAAAAAGGATGATTGGTATGGCCAGGGAAGCATTACGGTATTAGACTTTCACTCTGTCTTTTCCATTAACAAGAAAAAAACCTTGGAAAAATGGAACAAAGACCAACAGAAATTTTCCTTTTCTATTTTCCATGTTTGAAAGAAAAGGTAAAAGAAAAAAATGGTTGAGAGGTGAGAAAAATCAGAGATTTTCTCCTCTGTAAGATACAGTGGGATACGTGACTGGAGAGGCCTGAGTTTGAATACAACAGTGGAAGCGGAAAACCTACGACCTGAAATACCACCGGAGTAAAACCCTATTTTTTGGAGGAGGTACGAGTGGGAGGTAGACAGAAGGCTAACAATGGCTTTTTTGGGGTCCTGGGAATTCCTAAGGAATGCTTCTCTAAAATGGAAGAAAACACCACTGAAACACCCTAGGGATGTAAGGGTTAGAAGGAATATCACAGGTAGCAAACGCCCCTTGAATACCTGCCGAAGAATAAATCTATTTACCGGAGCTGCTTTTTTTTCCTTGTGGGTTGCGTCTTGTTTTCCTTTTTTTCTTACTCCTTCAAAATATCTATTCCTCGGAGAATTCTGTTGTTATTCTCTTCTCTTTTACAATGGAGGGGAGGGGATATTGAATCATTACAAATCCCCGGCTTCACAAACCAAACACAAAGTGTAGTTTGAGTTATTCTTAGTGAAAAAAATAAAGGTTTAAACGTCTTTCTTTTCTTTTTTAAGTCGCCCCCTTCTTATTTAAACCATTATAAATAAATGAAAAAAGTGTTGCACACAGCTTTCTCTCGTTCGATTCTGTGTACTTTCATGGTTTCATGCGTCTACAACCTATTATTGTCAAATTTTAATTTTATGATTCGATGAGGTGTCTTGAGGGGTAAATAAGAAAGGTTGTTATAGTTAGGTCAATTGAAGCCAAATCTTCAATTCAAGAAAATTATAGATACAGAAGAATTAGATCTTATATATAGGGTCAAAACTACTAATTTTATAGAAGCCCTAATTTAAATTATATATTTATATTATTTANTATATTATTAAAAAAAAAATAAAAATAAATACATACATAAATGTATTTGATCTAATTAAAGGATTAATATATTTTCAGGTTTTGAGAAAGTCTTAGCATAGGAATGAAATATCAACCAATGTTTTAAAAAACTAAAACAGCCTTTTTTTATTTACTCCTTAAGACAACTCATCGAATCATAAAATTACGTATAGACCAAAGGGGACAGCAAAAAGAAAAAAGTAGTATGTCAAATTTTACGGTTTAAATTAATAGGCTATCTGCGGGCAACTTTCGACAAACCATTATTTTTACCACCATTACCAGTATTTTTAAAGATATGCTGATTCGCAAAAAATGAGTGAAGTACCGACAGTTGGACACGGAACCAAAAAAAGTTCTTTCTTGGAATTTCTCAAAGGGGGCTACATAAAAAATGTTGGTTCTTCAAAACGATCCCATGGCTTCTGTTGCCCTCAAAAATAATAAGGAAAATATACACAGAAATTAATTTCAAATAAGATTAAAAAGAGAAATAATACGTATTTACATTAAATGAACGTATGTATTTGTAAATTAATTGATCGTTATTTAAAAAATCAGTGTTGTAAATGTCTTTTTTTCTTTTTTTTTTCATTTTAGGCAAACTAAAAATAACATACAAAGGCTCTTTCTATTCACATAAATTGTAAGAATTTTTATAAAAACAGTTTGTTCCACTACAAAAGAATGAAGTTCGGAATCACATGATAGTCACGCGGTGCCTAATTCTGTTAAAGAGGTAAAGCATAGAATGTTCGATTGAGGGGGTTTCAAAGCGTTTACACGTTTCATACAACACTAAATACGACCCTTCATCCGTCAGCTCATTGTGTAAGCTAAAAGGAACCTAAATCACATGGAAACTAATTGTTATTAAGTTCTTAAATATTATGAATCAGGCTACAATGCCATGTTTATACTATTAGTTACACCATACGTTCTTAAATGTTTATTTTCGTTAGTACGGTAACTTTTGAACTAATCATAGGATACGACTAAATTTGACATGCTTTCAGTTTTGCTAATTTAATTTATATGTATGCTTGTTGTTCAAAAGTATTTATCTTATACCTTAGTGAGCCTTAGTCCACAATCGGACTCATTGTTGCGCGTCTTCATTGTGGGGCTGAATCAGCAGAGCTGCGATTCAACAGCTATACAAAGAAGCGCAACATTGAGTCCCATTATGGACTAAGCTTAGCCTAACACGTTATATAAGCTGTTCCCACCTATACTTTTTTAACGATAAAATTTAATTACGAATAAAACCTTTGAAATGTATTAAGAAAGGGAAGGTCGGGTATTATCGGACAGCGGGTTATATCGGACAAGAGGTGTTTCGTGCTTTTTACCAATGGTAAATGCACTGACTCTGAATTTTACAAAGGGGGGAAACCAGCAGAAATAAGGGGACTCCATTACTATATTGTTTTGTTTTAATGGTATCAACTAATTTGAGTTTATCTGTTTTTATCGTTTTTTCGGGTGCNGCAGCAAAAAGAAAAAAGTAGTATGTCAAATTTTACGGTTTAAATTAATAGGCTATCTGCGGGCAACTTTCGACAAACCATTATTTTTACCACCATTACCAGTATTTTTAAAGATATGCTGATTCGCAAAAAATGAGTGAAGTACCGACAGTTGGACACGGAACCAAAAAAAGTTCTTTCTTGGAATTTCTCAAAGGGGGCTACATAAAAAATGTTGGTTCTTCAAAACGATCCCATGGCTTCTGTTGCCCTCAAAAATAATAAGGAAAATATACACAGAAATTAATTTCAAATAAGATTAAAAAGAGAAATAATACGTATTTACATTAAATGAACGTATGTATTTGTAAATTAATTGATCGTTATTTAAAAAATCAGTGTTGTAAATGTCTTTTTTTCTTTTTTTTTTCATTTTAGGCAAACTAAAAATAACATACAAAGGCTCTTTCTATTCACATAAATTGTAAGAATTTTTATAAAAACAGTTTGTTCCACTACAAAAGAATGAAGTTCGGAATCACATGATAGTCACGCGGTGCCTAATTCTGTTAAAGAGGTAAAGCATAGAATGTTCGATTGAGGGGGTTTCAAAGCGTTTACACGTTTCATACAACACTAAATACGACCCTTCATCCGTCAGCTCATTGTGTAAGCTAAAAGGAACCTAAATCACATGGAAACTAATTGTTATTAAGTTCTTAAATATTATGAATCAGGCTACAATGCCATGTTTATACTATTAGTTACACCATACGTTCTTAAATGTTTATTTTCGTTAGTACGGTAACTTTTGAACTAATCATAGGATACGACTAAATTTGACATGCTTTCAGTTTTGCTAATTTAATTTATATGTATGCTTGTTGTTCAAAAGTATTTATCTTATACCTTAGTGAGCCTTAGTCCACAATCGGACTCATTGTTGCGCGTCTTCATTGTGGGGCTGAATCAGCAGAGCTGCGATTCAACAGCTATACAAAGAAGCGCAACATTGAGTCCCATTATGGACTAAGCTTAGCCTAACACGTTATATAAGCTGTTCCCACCTATACTTTTTTAACGATAAAATTTAATTACGAATAAAACCTTTGAAATGTATTAAGAAAGGGAAGGTCGGGTATTATCGGACAGCGGGTTATATCGGACAAGAGGTGTTTCGTGCTTTTTACCAATGGTAAATGCACTGACTCTGAATTTTACAAAGGGGGGAAACCAGCAGAAATAAGGGGACTCCATTACTATATTGTTTTGTTTTAATGGTATCAACTAATTTGAGTTTATCTGTTTTTATCGTTTTTAGGGCTTCGTTGGTAAAACCAAAAAAAGAAACCCTTATAGTTTCGTTCCTGTGTCTGTCTGTCTGTCACTCTGTACGGTTCCAATAACTTTTGAACCAAAAGAGATAAAAGCGTGAAACTTAACAGTAATAAAGATCGTTTTGACGCGCACACAGGAAAAATATAGAGAACTCAAAATAATCAGCTGTTCAAATTCAAAATGGCGGATAATTCACATCGCGAGAAAAAAATATTTTTTTTAAATTTTGAGTGGGGTATCAAATGAAAGGTATTGAAGAGTAGATTACAAATATATATACCACTTAGGGTTAGTGTTTCATTTTCGGCGCCATTTTGTTAAAAAACATCGACATTTTTCGTTCCCCCCCCCCTCCCCCTTTCTAATTTTGTTTTACAATACCAACGAAACCCTTTTTACGTGAGACTTCACGCCTTACCAATTTTTTTCTTGTGCACGAAGATAACTTCAGAGTACTGAATTTTGCCTAAAGGCAAGTAAATTTAAATTCTTAAATGTATTGATAATAAATTGTAACCTTTTACTCAATATTTTAAGCATGAATTCTGATATGGGATTGATAATAGATATCGATAGCCAAATTTTCCAAAGGGTTTTAGTCGGCATATATCGGACATGCTCATGGAGGGTTATATCGGACAAACATTTGTATTTGTATTTTTTTTATAAAATTGATTTCCAATAATAGTGCAGTTATTAAGTACCTACCACAAAATGGAATTCCTAATAAATGGTACTGTATCTAAAATTTTTGGACATGTTGTATGGAGCAATGCCACTAGTAAACATCCAAGTTTGCAGATAAAAAAAACCTTGCGCAAGAAGAGTGATATCAGAATTATGTAGACTTGTTAGACATTCTTCTTATTATACTAATAGCTCTGTTCCTATGCATCAGAGAGCAAACGTAGTTAATATCAAATTGCAGAGGATAAAATTTTTTACAAATTTTGTATTTATAATTTTTTTTTCTGCGTTATTTTATCTTATTACAACGTTTTACGATAAAATAGATTTGGTGATCTTTATACTTCATAGAGGTGCCGATGATCGTTGCCCTAAACAAATTTAATTTAAAAAAATATCTTTTAAAAAAAGAAGAAGAGATATGAAAGATTGCAAAAGCTAAATAAAATAAAATCACAGAAAAAGGAAATTTTAAGAGTAAAGTGAAAATATCAGACAGAAACTTTATTTATAATTATAAAAAATAAATAAATCATGCAAATAAATAATATACAGGGTGGGCCAAAAAAAACCGCACTTTTTTGAACACTTATAGCTCAGATTCTGTAGTAGATAGAGATATAGGGTTTGCGGGGTCTGAAAACTGCATTCTTCTATTTTAAATTTCATGTCTATAACGGTTTGAAAAAGGGTCTTAAAAAAAGTCGTTGTCCGGGTAGTGGTCATGTCTGGTATTATACTTTTGATAGAATAAATTACCATATGGTTAAAGGGGGGGGGGGGTTCTTTGTAAATAAGTGGGAGGAGTCCCTCAGTGTTATAACAAACATTGAAGATGGTTTAAGCACAATATTTCCTGAAATTAAAGATCAAATGCTAATTACACTTTTATGCAAGATGTTACCTTGCCCCATCGATCCTTGCAAACAATCATATACTTGCAAGAGAAATGCCCAGACCTCAGCGAACATTGTGCTTAACACACCTTCAATTTTTGTTATAACACCGAGGGACTCCTAGCAATTACCTACAAAGAACCCCCCCCCCCTTTTTACCCCATATGATAATTTATTCTATCAAAACCATAATACCAGACAAGATTACTACCCGGACAACGACTTTTTTTTAAGACCCTATTTCAAA
>KZ652210.1:20441-30662 GCA_001010745.2 Gerris buenoi
TTATAGTGTTCAGATTCACACAATAAGACTAAATCATCAGCAAAACCCACTAGTACTGAGTTGGTAACAATTTTAAAAATAGAATTTATGAAGATAATAAATAATAAGGGACCTAGGACAGTTCCTTGTGGGATTGAGTAGGTGGATGTGAAGCTACTTCCTAGTGTATTATTAAGTTTAACTCTGTAAAGTCTGTTGTTCAAATAGCTGCGGAACCATCTTAACATAGTACCACCTATTCCTATCTCCCTCATTTTTTCAATTAATTTATTATGTGAAACGCTATCGAATGCTTTAGTAAGGTCAATATATACAGCCATTGGTTTTTTGCCTCTATCTAAACTTTCCGTTATGTATGTTGTTACTTTATTTATAGCGTCTTGAGTGTTTAAACCGTTCTGAAACCCGAATTGGTTATTTGAAATTATTTTATTGGTTTGTATAAATTTGTTTAGATGATTTTTAGCTATTTTTTCTAAGATTTTCGCTATATTGGAAACTAATGAGATGGGTCTGTAATTAGTCGGTTCATTGGAGGGACCACCCTTGTGGATAGGGTAAATTACCGCGATTTTTAATATGTCTGGGAAAAGGCCTTGTTCAAAACTTAGTTTAGCAATGTGTAATAAAGGTTTCACTAATGAACTTATATTATCTTTGATTACGGGAACTGTAATGCCGTCATGACCAGGCGAAGAACCACCTCTCAGTTGATAGACTGCCTTTTTATATCTTCTTCATTAATATCGTCTATTTTGTTCCACTTCTCATCTATGTTTTTATTTCCTATAGTTGTATAGCTATTTTTATTCTGCAGATTTTTGGCAATTTTCTGTCATATAGTGGTAAAGTGTTTACACATAGCATCGGCTCCCATTGCCGGATCATTTACAGCGTCTATTACCATCCCATTTACATCTTTGATTTCTTTGATAACATCTTTCTCCGTTTGTTTTCTAAAAGTCATTTTATTTACTTCCTTCCATACTTTAGACATGTCATTTTCACATTTTTCTATCTTCTGTCTGAAGTAATCTTTCTTTGTCTTTTTAATCATGGATCGTAGTTTACGGCAGTATAGTTTGTAATAGCTTTGTAATTTTTTTTGTAAGTATATTTTGATTTATTTGACCTATAAGGGAAGCAAAATTTAAAAAAGTATTCATATATTTGTAATCATCTATTCAGTAGCTTTCATTTGATACCCCAATCAAAAATTAAAATAAATATAAATTTTTGACTTTACCGCATTTTTTCGAATTAATTTTTAACTTTTGTGTATATGTCCTGTGTTTGGGCCCGGAAGTTACGCCAGTGTTTCAAATTTCAGCATTTTAGTTTAAATGGTTCGGGCCCTATGAAATAAAGAGCGACGGACAGACGGACACATCACCCTCGGCATAAGGGTTTTAAGAAGTATCTACAAAACCCTAGAAAATGGAATTGAAACATTGGAATAACAAATATTTATAATTTTGGCCTTATCTTAGTGTGTGTAAACATAGCGTGTTTATGCTTGAATGTTTCCCTTAGAGACTGACCATCTCCAACCACCCCTTAGTTACCTTTGGCAGGAAGGTAATGAGGGGGTTAATAAAGTCTAGTTCACTAACTAGTGATGCGGTGCATAAAGAACTTGCGTAGAAATGTGTTTTTATATCAGCCGTAATGCCTTAATATGTTCTCAATAATGATATCAGGATAATATTTCAGCAAAAACCTGGCATTCTTATTCAACCTGAAGAAAGCATTAAAATTATTTTGTCTATTATCTTTATTTAATAATATTATCGCAGGTTCGCTACGCTCGCCTGTTTTTACAGAATTTTTATATAATCGGCAGTATTTATATATGGCTCGCTGAGCTCGCCAATTTTATTTAGCATTTGTAGTCAATATTTATTAAATTGTTGTATTAGGCTCACTACGCTCGCCTGTTTTTAGTTTTTAGTCTTTTTATATATTCGGCAGTGTTTATATATGGCTCGCTGCGCTCGCCTATTTTATTCAGCATTTGTAGTCAATATTTATTAAATTGTTATTGTAGGCTCGCTAACTCGCCTGTTTTTACAGTATTTTTATATAATCGGCAGTATTTATATATTATGGCTCGCTGCGCTCGCCTATTTTATTCTGCATTTATGGTCAATATTTATTAAAATGTTGTATTAGACTCGCTACGCTCGCCTGATTCTACAGTATTTTGATATAATCAGCAGTATTTATATATGGCTCGCTGCGCTCGCCTATTTTATTCAGCATTTGTAGTCAATATTTAATAAATTGTTATTGTAGGCACGCAACGCTCACCTGATTATAAATTATTTGCACGTAATCAATATTTAATACAATTAATGGAAGGCTCGCTGCGCTCGCCTGTTTGATTTAGCTTTTATAGTTAATATTTATTAAATAAGGTTATTGTAGGCTCGCTACGCTCGCCTTTTTATCGTATCATCGGTATTTGATCGTAATCATTATTCAATATGATTACTGCAGGCTCGCTGCGCTCGCCTGTTTTTACAGTATTTGAACAAAATCACACACAATCGAAGTACATATTTGAACAAAAGTTATCCATGTTTCTTTCAGCATTTTTAGTAAATATTTATTAAATAAAGTTTGTGCTAAAGTTGGCCACTATCTTGACAATAATGTATGTAAAATTTTAATAGTTAAATTGATGTATAGCATGTCACACTGACTAAAAACTTTTTACCTCCACCTTATTGGCCGCCATCTTGAAAAAAATTAATTATGAAATTTTAAAAATTATTGAATCTTTTCCTTCTTTTATACTTTTAGATTAATGTAGGTATAACATGCCATGAAGAATATTTTTTTTTAATAGTCCACCATATTGGCCGCCATTTTGAAAATATTGTGTGGAAAATTTTAATACTTACATATTCCTTTCCTACACTTTAAGACCTTTAAATTGATGTATAACATGTCATACTGACAAAAACCTTTTTGTTTAGTTGTCCGCCATATTGGCCGCCATCTTGAAAATATAAAGTGTGAAATTTTAGTAGTCACATATTATTCTTCTCCTCTTAAAGGCCTTTAAAATGATGTATAACACATTGTGCTCACTAAAACTATTTTTTTTAGTCGTCCGCCATATTGGCCGCCATCTTGAAATTATTTAGTGTGAAATTTCCAAAAACTATACAGTTGTCACTAATGCTGAGATGCATCTATGTGCCAAAATTCGTTGAAATTGGTCAATTTTTACTCCAGTTATCGTTGGACAAACAAACATACAAACATACAAACATACAAACTTTTCAAATCCCAAGTCTCTGAAATAAAGAACTCACTACGCTCGTTCAATTAATATTTCTGCACAAAATTCGGGATTTAGAGTATTTAGATCATTGCCTTTTGGTGCCGCGAGCTACATTTTTTAAAAAATAAATAGAATCGGATTTAAGAATCACTTAAGTGGGAAAAAAGGGGAAAATCAAAAATCGGGCTCGCGGCACCATTGAAGAATATATTGATGAACCCAGATACGAAATGTTGTATTTTTATCTCTAATATTACGGACAAAAACAGAAATTTTGTAAAATCAAACTCGTGTAAAAATAAACTCTCTATTTAATTTTTTTGGTGGAGGTAGAGCATACTAATCGGTGAAGGTACATCGAGTACACTTTTAGGAAAACTTCCTAATTTACTTACCATTAAAAAGTATTATATTTGCCCATTCATTTGGCCATATTTTGAGTATTGTCCGACGGAAGTTAAAAAAATTATTGGGGCGATCAAATATAAACGGGACTTTGATCTCTGAGCAAAAACGGTTTATGGGGGTGGGACATCGCTTCTAGGGTGTTTAGGTGAGGTCATTAGAAGGGGCCAGAGGGGGTCGTCTCCCCATTTAAGACCGTTCACCAGTTGCGCTCGCGATTTCTGAGCGACAGGTGCCCCCTTCTATTGCGCAACGCGTTATTGTAAAATTTCTTGCCTGTAAAGGAGTCAAACCTTCGGAAATTTTCCGAAGGTTAGCTGAGCAGTTCTGGGACGAAACCCTCTCAAAGACCCGTGTGTTTGCCTGGCACAAAGAGTTTCAGGAGGGAAGAGAACGCGTAGAGAATGAGAAACACGATCGTCGTCCCCGGAGCAGCATTACAGATGAGAACATTGTAGGTGATTGACATGTGGCTGTCTAGATGGCAGCTCCCATAACTTATCACTGTGCAGCCATTTGGAGGCAGCCACACGACGGTCACCTTCAATAATGTCACGAACCGCACGAATGTTCTAATCTGTAAAGCTGCCCGGGCACGACGATCGTGTTTCTCATTCTCTACGTGTTCTCTTCCCTCCTGAAACCTTTGTGCCAGACAAACAACTAGTCCTTAAAAGGGTTTCGTCCCCGAACTGCGCAGTCAACCTTTGGAAAATTTCCGAAGGTTTGACTCCTTCACAAGCAAGAAATTTTACACTTGTAATAATGCGTTGCGCAATAGAGGGGGCTACCTGTTGCTTAGACATCGCGAGCGCTACTGGTGAACTGTCGTAAAGGGGAAGATGACCCCCTCTGGCCACTTCTAATGACCCCACCTAATCAGCCTAGAAGCGATGTCCCACTCCCAACAACCGTTTTTGCTCAGAGATCAAAGTCCCGTTTATATTTGATCGCCCCTAGTAAATACAATAATCATTAATTGAGCATTATTTAAGATAAGAAATTACCACATTAATATTATTGAAAATTGTTAAATTCCTAGCACGTTTATTCACTTTAATTTTGCTTGGTAAACATGATCCAACATACATTTATTTTTCTCTGTGTGTCAAGCGTAGTTATAATTCTCTTTGAAATAGTCATCGTAAAAGTATGACTGGATCGCACGCTCGTAGACGCTCCGGAAACGAGAGTAAACAATAGGTGTGCACCTAAATTTAGACGCAGTAGTCTATGAGGACATCGTTCAAGGTCGCGTACTCTTCCCCTGCAATAAACCATCAAAAATTAAGTTTCCCACATCTTTCCTTGTTTAAATAATGCCATTGACATTGTCTATGTCCACATCTAATTCTATTGTAAGATTTGTTATTTTCGTCACTCATATCGTTAAAGTTGACTGCCAAAACTAAGTTGTAGAACTTTACTAATTTCAAAATAAAAATCTCAATAGCGGAAAAATTACTAAACAAAAAAATTCGACAAACTATACTACTCGTATTTGACTGACAAATGTATATTTATACATCTATAATAATGTTAATCAGCATAAATATTATGTTATTTCTGTTTCAGAGGTGTTGCAGATAAAGTATCGGAGTCAAGTAATTGGACTGGTCACAAGACAAAGAGTAAACCTCTGGACAATCAGATGCAACTGCTGCAGCGCGATCCTGACTGCAGGTTAAGTGTCGTCACAACTTCTTCCTCATCTGACAACTTGTCCAAGAGTTGTCATCAGACAACTCTATCCTAGATCTAACTACCTCTAATAATAATAATAGTTAAAAAAAAATCCTAAAAATCAGACGGACGCGAGACTTTTTAAGCGCCATTAGTATAGTGATTCAAAAAAGGTTTGCACGAAATTGTTAAGCTAAGGGAAATAATAATAACAGCTAATTTTAGAGAGGGGAGAAAGAAAATCACTCGGTGTTATAGTAAGTAGTAGTCACTCGGTTGCTAGTCTGCTATTTAGACACTAAACTATTTTAACTGGAATTATTAACAAATAAAATCAAAATTTTACTTTGAATATTAATTTGATTTTTTTTTACAAATGGGAGAGAGAAATATGAACGAAGCGTTTATCGGCTCGGGGCTGAGTGGTATTCACGGTAACGCGTACCAGTTGAAGCTCTTAATGCTATTTCTAAAAAGAGCCGTTGATAAAGGCTACGACTTCATTTTGACTTCGGAGACCGAGGCGACGGGGAAATTTAACGACGTCGTGTTAAAGTATCATAAGGACGATAAGAATCTACTTGTGCTTGTACAAGCCAAACACAAGCAAGACTCAAGTAGGCTGATCGGAGCGGAACACTTGATACAAACAGACAAGAAAACCCGTAAAAGGAAAAGAGAAGAAGGAGAAACCAAGATAAACGATGATTACAGCTTAGCTAAGTATTTCATTTCATATCTGATGGTCAAGCGTAACCCTGACTTAGCCGACAGCGTGCTGAAAAACATAATCATCTGTACCAACATATGTTTAGACTTGGAGCTGTGTCCGGACCGTGGTGGTATGATGAAGCTCAATTATCAATACGATGAAGATCGTCAGAACGGGTATGAAATCTTCGTCGTGCCCTTCGAAGACGACGACGAATTCTTTAGAGACGAAGACGGCGGTGAAAGGTACAAGTTTCACTACGATTCCGACAACATGGTCTCCACGTGGAAACCGTTCTTCACAAAAATCCTAAATGAAGAGATAAAAAGAATCAAGAATAAAACGGACAGACGAGGTACCGTCGATGAATCAGATCTGACTCGACAAAACACTTTGGAACAGATATCGGGCGGGGATTTGCAAGAGGAGATAAAACAATTTTTCGACATTCTAATATTCGCGGTAAATCAACCCGACGAAACGAAGCTGACGGAAATTATTAAGAACGCACTAAGCCGAGAATTCAACAAAATCGAAGCCCGACACATTTACCTTCTGTTCCACGAGTGGATGACCGACTGGCTAAAAGGCAGGAAGAATCACTTTATCACCCAGGAAGACGGGATCAGGTTCTTCGCAGAGTTAAAAGAAGAAATCAACAGGTGTTACCATTATAACGTCCGACAACCGTTAGAATCGTTCGTCGGGAAAGAAGAAACGTTAAAGAAAATACACGATTTGTGCAGAAAAATTGAGGAGTGAAACAACTGGCATAATGAATTTCTTACCCTCGTATTATCTGCCCAAAGGAAATAACTCACCGAAAATCTTAATTACTTCTCGAAACCAGAGTTGGGGAGAAACTCCACTGATTATCTTATACGTGTTTACAGAAAGAGAAGCTTTGGATTTTGTAACTAGGGAACTGGATATCACAGATTCGTCGATACTCCCTGACGTTAAAAGGTTAGCAGAGACACTGCAGTATTTCCCCCTAGCGTTACAGCAAGCAGTGGCATACATAAAAGTAAAGAATGCAGCATTATTAAATATTGGGTCTGAATTTAAAATCATTGACTACATCCAAAGATACGAAAAAGAAACGAAGAAATTACTTGATTTTAAGTTTCCAGAAGATAGTAGAGATCCGTACACTAAAACTACATTCGCAGTTATGAAAATAACTATTGATAAAATAAAAGGAAATGAGGAATACGGAGAGCAGGCCAGTCAGATATTAGATATCATTGCATTACTAGCTCCTGATAATATTCCAGTGGAAATGTTTTCAGAACTACAGCTGATAAAAGGTGAAAAGGAAATGCTGGGGTCAACCATTCAACTTTTAAGACAGTATTCACTTATTAGTTCAGGACAAGAAAAATCTCAAATTAATATTCACCGACTGCTGCAACAGGTTACAAGAATTACATTAAGAGATCAAAGAAAAGAACAGAAAACCTGTGCTGATGTTTTGACGATATTAATCACATATTTTAAAAATATTTATAAAACACCAAACTATACATTAATACGCAATACATTAAAACATTCAGAATCATTCATATCATATATGGAAAATAGTTTACTAATAAATTCCGAATATAAAAATGTAGCTGAATCCAACCTAATTAAGTTGTTGCCATTCATGCGTAAAGGATATCATGATTTAGGTGATCCGTTAAAACAAAAAGAGTTGTTAGAACGGGCTCTAGAGATTCAAAAGAAACATTACGGTGTGAATCATTTTAGTGTAGTGGGGACATTACACTGCCTAGGTAATGCGTATGGTGCATTAGGTGATCCGTTAAAACAAAAAGAGTTGTTAGAACGGGTTCTACAGATTCAAAAGAAACATTACTGTGAGAATCATTTTGTAGTGTCAAGAACATTACACAGCCTAGGTATTGCGTATGGTGCATTAGGTGATCCGTTAAAAAAAAAAGAGTTGTTAGAACGGGTTCTACAGATTCAAAAGAAACATTACGGTGAGAATCATATTAAAGTGGCGACGACATTAAACGACCTTAGTAGTGTGTATAGTGCATTAGGTGATCCGTTAAAACAAAAAGAGTTGTTAGAACGGGCTCTAGAGATTAGAAAGAAACATTACGGTGAGAATCATTTTGTAGTGTCAAGAACATTACACAACCTAGGTATTGCGTATGGTGCATTAGGTGATCCGTTAAAACAAAAAGAGTTGTTAGAACGGGCTCTAGAGATTAAAAAGAAACATTACGGTGAGAATCATTTTGAAGTGTCAAGCACATTACACAGCCTAGGTATTGCGTATGGTGCATTAGGTGATCCGTTAAAAAAAAAAGAGTTGTTAGAACGGGCTCTAGAGATTCAAAAGAAACATTACGGTGAGAATCATATTAAAGTAGTGGGGGCATTACACTGCCTAGGTAATGCGTATGGTGCATTAGGTGATCCGTTAAAACAAAAAGAGTTGTTAGAACGGGCTCTAGAGATTCAAAAGAAACATTACGGTGAGAATCATATTGAAGTGGCGGCGACATAACACAACCTTAGTAATGCGTATAGTTCCTTAGGTGATCCGTTAAAAAAAAAGAGTTGTTAGAACGGGCTCTAAAGATTCAAAAGAAACATTACGGTGAGAATCATTTTGAAGTGGCGGCGACATTACACAACCTTAGTAATGCGTATAGTGCATTAGGTGATCCGTTAAAACAAAAAGAGTTGTTAGAACGGGCTCTAGAGATTCAAAAGAAACATTACGGTGAGAATCATTTTCAAGTGGCGGGGACGTTAAACAACCTAGGTAATGCGTATGGTTCATTAGGTGATCTGTTAAAACAAAAAGAGTTGTTAGAACGGGCTCTACAGATTGAAAAGAAACATTACGGTGAGAATCATTTTGAAGTGGCGGGGACTTTAAGTGACCTGGGTCCTGGGTAATGCGTATAGTTCATTAGGTGATCCATTAATAAAGAAAGTGAATTAAAAAAGAAAAATATTAAAAAAGAAAGTTTAGGAACGGTGTTTGTCTTTAGAGATTACAAAGGAATATTTAAAAGTAAAATTTCGGCGACAATCATTTTGAAATATTAATGACTTAAGCTAACTTATGTAATTTTTTTTGTGTTTATTTTATTTATTTATTTTTATTTTTTTTAATGAATTATGTAATTCACTGAAAAAAGGTTTTTAGGAGGATGCATATTGTACTATGTTATTTATATTTGATTCTTTAGCAAAAACAAAGCAATTTATTTTGCTACTAACTATTGTATTATTATTTTATTGATAAGATGTAATATATGTGTATATATTGTATTATTATAAATATTGCTCTTTTTTTTTAAAATTATGTTTCTTAAAATGGCGGATACTGCTTTGTAGCATTGTTTGTGACAAAATTGAGTTTTTATTAATTTCCAGTCTGTTTTGGGAGTATTTTTTTATGTCTCCCTCTCTTAACCTCCTATGGAAACGGACCACTTTTATATTAACTTTTAGTATTATAACTTATAAGTTATGTACGAATTATTGTAGTTCATTTTGTAGTTATTAAGAATAATTGATACCTGTAATTATAGAAAACAGAAGATGGCCGCTAGCCACGGCTCACGGCCTCTGTACCATAGCCATGAATATGTTGATGCAGCAACATTGTTTATGTACTCAATGCTGATTATGCGTAACAATATATAAAATTAAATTTAAAAATTGTTGAAAGACAAATCAGTAGTTTTCTTTAGTACTCCCCCCCCCCTCTATCACTTCAGACATATTTTTTGAGAGACTTGCCAGCACTAATTGAGTTATAAGTTTACTATTGGATTTGAAATAATTCATTGACCCAAAAAATAGCAGCAAAACATTACTTATGACAGGGGTGCCAGCTTGCTTCTTCTGCGAAGAGAGCACACTGCAAGCATTATTATTACAAGTAGTATTATTATTATTATTATTACTGCTTATTAGGACAAGTATTGTAATTTTGATGAAGTAACTTTTAGTTCAGCCGCCATGTACTGTGCACCTTAGAAAAATTACAATTTTAACGTAACTTTGGGATTTTCTTAGTGGGTTTCCAGTAGTACTACAACAAATTTTACGAACAAAAATACCCTGTGTCAACTAGGGGGGGGGGGGGGGGGGG
>KZ652210.1:37514-48700 GCA_001010745.2 Gerris buenoi
TTTATACATAAAACCCCTTATACCTTCCAAACTGTAGGTCGCCATTAAAGTTTTTTTTCACTATAAAAAATACCCTTCTCTCTTTTTTCTGGCTTGACAGCAACGTTGGCGTGATTTTTTGAATTTTTTATTATTTGTTTATTTTAGTTGTTTCCACGCCATGTATTTACATTATGCAATTACACGCCATAATTGTCTAATTTATGTTGATACTATTTTTGTTTTATAAACTATTTTGATTTTACTTCTGAGCTTAACGGAGGAACAGAAGCTATGTTCCGAAGAAAAATCATTTTTCGGTCTCCGATTTCAAAAATTCCTAGACAGAAACCTGTTTCAGACATCAGGGAACATTTTTGGTTCCGTGTCTTTTTGTTGATCGGTCTATTTGTCGGTCTGTAGTCTGTCAATACTTGCGAACAAACATATATTAAAAACTACTCGTCCGATTTTATTAAAAATTGGATGGTAGGTCATAATTAGCCCATCAGCTGTTAAGCATCTTTAAAGTCGTGATCATTTGAAAGTTTGGATTTTTAAATATTCGACTACGAAATTCCAGAGCTTTGTACTCTTAATTGAGGGATTTTAGAGTGTGGCGATTTCAGATCAAAAATGACTACTTTTCATAAGGTTTCAAATGGTATAAATTAACTTTAAGATCAACGGACAAGTTTTAGAATTATGGTGGGTCAAATATTACAGGACGTGACATTTTCGGTCAAGATCACAACCAATTCTTGTAAAAATGAAAAAACGGTTTCCCCGACCGAAAACACAATACTTGGGGTACTAATAGGAAATTTAACACTGAACAAAAAAGAACCTATATAAACATGGATCCGGAACAGCTTCGTTTTTGAGATATTTACAAAAACAATTGTTGGACGTTCATCCTTACAATTATCCAATACTCTTCTTCTGACCATAAAATACTTAGAAGAAATCAGAATAGAGAAAATAATTTTTCGTTGAATGATATCTATTTCAGCTTTGAACAACATATAAATTACTTAAAAGACATTTGACGCTGAACAAAAAAGTACCTATAAACATGGATCCAGTACAGCTTAGTTTCTGATATATTCACAAATAACATTTTAAAACATGACTGTTGGTGATGTTTTATCCTTACAATTCTTAAATACTACGCTTTGTGCCATTGTACCTCCCTAATGCAAATCGTGTAGAGGTAAATTACTCTAGTTCTAGCTCTCTAAACCAAAAGAGCTAAAAATTGTGCCTTATGTTGGAGATCACCTTAGTGAATTGACTAATAAAGAGTCAGGTCAAATTTCCCTAAATATCAACGGATTTATATGTTGTTCAGAGCTGAGATAGATATTAGTCAACGAAAAATTATTTTCTCTATTCGGGTTTCTTCTAAGTATTTTATGGTCAGTGTTGTATATATCGAAGCAGTCAGAAGAACAGTATTGGAGAATTGTAAGGATCAAGTCCAACAATTATGTTTTTTGTAAATATCTCAAAAACGAAGCTGTTCCAGATCCATGTTCTTTTTTTTTACATGTTTTCAAATTTCCTATTAGTACCCCAGGCATTTTGGTTTCGTTCGGGAAAACCTATTTGCATTTGTACAAGAGTTTATTATTACTATTTAGTTGTACCGAAAATGTCACGGTCACGTCATGTAATATTCGACCCACCATAATTCTAAAACTAGTCCGTTGATCTTAAAGTTAATTTATACCATTTGAAAGTAACTTAAGCAACTTAAAAGATGCTTAGCAGCTGATAAATTAAAAATAAATGAGTGATTCTAAAATTTTTTTTGTGCTCTTTAAAATTGTTCCTTTGACTTATGTCTCTATCTCATTTAGTTTTTGAAATGGTAGGATTTTCTGAAAATTTCCGTAAAAAACTTGAAAAAAAGATATAACTTGATATCTTGAGAACTATATTTTTTGTTGCATTTGACCCATAAAATCCGCCATTTCCGTTATGAAATTTGATCGCGGGTCACCCTGTAAAAATAAAAAAAAAAAAAAAAACTTAGAGGAGCCGAGAAAAGTTTTGATGCCCCCCTCGCCCAAAGNTTTATATATAATCGGCAGTATTTATATATGGCTCGCTGCGCTCGCCTATTTGATTTGGCATTTGTAGTCAATATTTATTAAATAGTTATTGTAGGCTCACTACGCTCGCCTGTTTTTACAGTGTTTATATATAATCGGCAATATTTATATATGGCTCACTGCACTCGCATATTGAATCGGCATAGTTTTTTCAATTTCATTATATTGGCCACTATTTTGACAATAATATATGTAAAATTTTAATATGTAGTTAGGTAATCTTATGCTACTCTTTAAGACCTTTAAATTAATGTATATCATGTCATACTGACTAAAAGATATTTGTCCTATACGTTTTTGGCCGCCATCTTGAAAAAATGAATTATGAAATTAAAACATTTTTTGACTCTTTACCTTCTTTTATATACTTTTAGATTAATGCAGGAATAACATGCCATCATTATTCAATATGATTAATGCAGGCTCGCCTGTTTTTACAGTATTTGAACAAAATCACACACATTCGAAGTACACATTTGAACAAAAGTTATGCATGTTTCTTTCAGCATTTTTAGTAAATATTTATTAAATAAAGTTTGTGCTAAAGTTGGCCACTATCTTGACAATAATATATGTCAAATTTTAATAGTTAGGTATACCCATACTACATTTTAAGACTTGTAAATTGATGTATATCATGTCACACTGACTAAAAACTTTTTACCTCCACCTTATTAGCCGCCATCTTGGAAAAAATGAATTATGAAATTTTAAAAATTATTGAACCTTTTTCTTCTTTTATACTTTAAGATTAATGTAGCTATAACATGCCATGAAGATTTATTTTTTTCGTAGTCCACCATATTGGCCGCCATCTTGAAAATATAATGTGGAAAATTTTAATTCTTCGATATTCCTTTTCTACAATTTAAGACCTNGCCTATCGATATATTATTATATATCGATGGTTTTTAGTTAGTTCCACCTTTTTCCGTGGCACGGAAGGAGCGTTACTATCGGGCAAACTTGGTCAAACCCCCACCCTAGGGAGTTGGACAGGGCTGGTTTATATAACATCTTTGGACCCCAACACCGGGCTAGTGACTTTATTTTTTTCCTTATTTAGGTTGGCCAATCTGAGTGTCAAAAGCAAAAGAAACAACTCGTCTGTACTGTATATTTCTTGTTTCTCGCTGCTTCTTGTTTTTATATTACATTATATTATATTTTTATCCATTAGGTGTAACATTTTAATTGTAGATTATTTGGACTGATTTTGAGATCCTGATAACTAGGAAGTATACATATTCCGTGCATTATTTGCTTGTGCGCTGTAAAGATAGGATAGTGATATACAATCTTGTAGTTAAAGATCGTTTTGTTTTGATAGCTATATTAACTCAGTGACTCTCAACACTTTTTCTCTATCTAATTCTCTAGAGTTGTGCACAGTATACATTTTTTATAGCTTACTGTATTGTTTCTGTTACATTAGGATAAACACAGTTTGAGTGGATTTTAGTGTAGTAAGTAAATATGTACTAGTTAGTTTATATAACTAGCGGAGATGTCAGAAGATAAGGATATCAAGATATTCGATGACACAGCTGTCTTCATTTACAGCTCCATCTCTCCAGGTAACTTTTAAAACAATTGGCTGTATAATCTGAAGTTGATGCATTCGAGAATTGCTTGACCAAAGGCGGGGCTAAGAGACAGCTTTAAGCTTTGTGGGCGGAGCTAACTCCTTACCTTTACTACATTGCCATGATCTTTCAATACAGATTTTATCCTGATTTGGGATTTAATATAACGACCTAGGTGTTCGGTGTTCCCATGAGAAGTAGGAATTTGTTCCAACCACACTTCAAACTAGTTTGACACTGTCAGAAGCATGAGCATCAGGAATAGGGGGTTCCAACGAAGCCCAAACTCAAAATCTGACTGTCAGTCGGTTATTCCAACTAGGCTCTGATTGAATCACGAATTGGTTTCAGACCAGTCAGCGATTAGCGGCAGGGACTACAGTCTGTCCCAAACACTACCACATGAAACAGTTTGGTTCGAGTTCTGGAGCGTTCTAACAAAACAATATCACCAATCAATTGCCAACTGATGCACCAGTTTGGGACTAATCTGAAACTGGTGGTTGGAACAAACCATTTATATCCATATTCTATACGTTTTCAATAACCGAACCAATGCTAGGTTACTTTAATAAAGGTTATAAATAATTTTGTAATCTTCACTTTTTATGACTAGGTTTTCCGCCAAACATAGATCTTGAATACTGTAACAGTCTTATTACATATGAATTTCCCACCTTTAAAGTGGTGCATTTTCTGCCAAAAAGAGTTTGTTTGCTCTGCCCACAAGAGAGTCGATAGTTTTAGGCCCTGCCCTCTTTTCTTAGCTCCATAACGAAGCGTAGCATAAACTTAGGATTTACCAAATGTGTTCTAAACTGACTTCAACCTATTCTAGATCTAGGGGTATGTTTGGAATCAGTAAGCATGTCGATCGGCTGTTTGTTGTGGTTTTTTATCACAGCTCAGGGTGGCTTCAATTCAAGAACAGGTTTAGTTGAAGGAAGCTGTTAATAGGTTATAAATATAAACTGGTTTAGTTTGAGTGTGTGGCTACTAGAGATGTAAAAAAACGGTTTTTTTTCTAACATCATTTTTTTTTTTTTTCATGTTTTTTTTTCACAAGCACTTTTTTTTACCGATGCTAAAGAAGGTATGTTTTTAACATAAAAGGCAGTTGTCTATCATCAAAATACCTTTAATTAATATTTTAATTTATACTTTAATTAAAAATTTAAATATGTCCTATAGATTATTTTAAACATTATAACATAAATATTTTTGATGAAAAAAAAAAAAAATAAAATAATAATAATATGAATTTTCATTTTTTGAAATTTACTCAAATTTTATTAACCAATCAATAATATATACTTGTTTACAATATTTTATTTGATAAAAAGATTATATATGTGTACTTGTATTATAAAATAAATCATACTATGTATAATCCAGGGAAATAAGGTAAATAAAACCCCAATCTGCGGAATGAGAGAAAGCAAGCTGAATTTTTGCAAAGACCTTCGCTTTGGTGGTCTAATGAAGCACCAAAAAGTCTCATATGCTCACCCTTGTACGTCTCGAGATATCGAAGGGCAAAGGTCAGGAAAATAAGTTTTTTGCGAAAATCTCGCTTCCGGTTAGTCTGAGGTCTTAAGAAGTTATATCAAAACTTATGTAAAACACTATTCCCAACAAGTTTGGATATAAACATTTTTTTCGTACGATCAACCGTTTTTGAGATATAGCGTGAAGAAGCGGGAGCGCGCATGTTTACTTTCCCATAGAGAAAGAAAGTATTGAGATGGTTTGAAAATTCGATTTTGAGATTTTATGAATTTACACGTTTAGAGGACCACTGAGTCAAAAAAATGAGGTCTTTAAAGAATGTCTGTTCGTCGTCAGGCTGTCGTTTGTATAGCGTCTGAGCAGACGCGTGGAGCCTAAACTACTGGGCCGATTTTGACGAAACTTGGTGTACATGTTAAGATTATTCATATTTTGTCGTGAAATCAAGAAATTAATTTTAGATCCAAATTTGTGGGTGCTACCCCCCAAAAACTCTGAAAAAACGTGAAAATAAATTATTTCTCGAAAACGGCTCTGACGATTTCGATTAAAAAATTCTAAAATGTAGTCTATTTAATTACGAATCTAACGATATATGTCGTTATTCTGGCAAGCTTCTAGTTCCAGAGAAAATAGCTTTAAACATGGATACGGAGACAGGCCGGGTTCGATTCCCCGCGGAGGAAAAGTTGTTTTTATTATAAAATTAGAACAAATATTAAATAATAAATAAATGTACCTATAAAAACATGATAACTAATAAATTATGGGATTATGGAAAACACTGGGTTACGTAATTATGAACTCGTCTTTTAGAAATGTCTGAGTGGTCTCAGAACGATTTTTTAGTAGGTAAAATACTGTATATTCTGAGGTACTATAACTATAAATGCAATTTGCTTACTAAAAAATTAAATTCCCAATTATTATTATTTTTGTATATTTAACTGTTATACGCCTTTCGCATTTGCCGGCGTGCTTTATGTTTCCTCTTCATCGTCCTCGTCTACATCAATATTTTAGAAGGAGTATTTGAAGAAACGGATATTAAAAGGTATTTTATTTGAACAAAAATTTAAATTTTTTTAAAAAATAGTTAAAAAAAAATTAAAAATACCTTGTAGGTTCCCTGTTTGTAGGTGTCAAAGGAGTATGAAGAAAAAGATTTATTATTTAACCCTTAAAAAGACAAAATCAGAATATTTATATCAATATAGTTGTCGCTACAATGACAAGACCTTTTAAGTGAAATCTAATTCGTATATTTACAGAGAGCTGACAATCAACTATTTTCTTCTTGGGTTCTAAAAAGTGACTCCCCGGTCTTCTTTTTCCCAGTTGACATTTCAAAATAATTCGGTTACCGTGGTGCCGGTGTTTTTTCACAGAAATAAATTAAACAAAAATTAAACTAAATAAATTAAATCAATATATCCGGCACCTACGGTTCCGAACATCCTCCCCCTTTTTGAAGACGGGGCTCTTCAAGAAATTAAAATCGTAGGGGCCGTCGAATCCTTCGTCCATATCTTGAAAAGAGAAGTGGTTCCGACGACTCCTGTGGTTCTTCCAGGTAAAGCTCCTTCTAGGGCTTTTCTCGGTCAAACTTTTCCTTCCAGACCGCTTGCTCGCCAGATCTTAATTCAAGCGGGTGTATTCGCGCAAGTGGGCGAAGCAACTGTCCAGACGATGTTCTTAGGCGCACTAACCGGACCTCTTCGTCCTGTCCCGGAAGAATTTCTTCTACCACGGCGAGAGGCCAGTACGTTCTTTTCAAGTTGTCGCTGCTCAAAAGAACGACTTCTCCTACTTCGATCTTGCGATGATCGCCCTTCTTCGTCGTCATTCTAAGCTGTCCCAGGTATTCCGACCTAAACCTTTGTCTTAGTGTCGTCGTAATTTGTTGTCTATACCTGAGTCGACGGTTCAAAGTGTTAAAGTCTATTAAATCTAAGTCTGGGGTCCCGGTTTCTGTCATATCCTGTATAAACATATTTGGGTTTCAACTTAAATATATCATTCACCCGGTTCCTAAAATAATCTTTCAATTTCAAATCTTTTATATCACCCACATTCGTTACACAGTTATCCAAAATAAAACATTTTAAAAGTTTCGAAATAGTATTAGATTTGTACCTTGATACCCCTGTCTGAATTTGTTCTAATGTTAATTTTAAATGTTTTTGTATCACTGCGTTTAAGTGGTAAGGGCTGCATACTGCTCCGAAAACTACCCTGGCATGCCTAAAAATAATTGTTCTACCATCTTTATCTTCCCAAAAGAATCTAAAAAAATCCCTATCTTTTTCGTGTAAACCTATCTGTAAAAATGCTCTGCGTATATCTGATACAACGCCTATTGGGTTGTGTCTAAATCTCAATAATAATTTAGGAATAATTTCTATTAAGTTAGTACCTTTTTCAAGGCAGTCATTAAGCGAAGGGCAACCCTTGCTTCTCGCCGAAGCGTCGAACACAGGCCTCACTGGGCTTGTTTTGCTACTTAATTTTATGACATACCTGTGCGGTAAAAAATGCTGTTGTTTACCACTCCTAATATCTGAAACAATCTCAATAACGCCTTCTTCTAGCCATTCATTGAAGACATTATTGTAACGATCATAATACCCTTCCTTTTTTAACCTCTTAACTAAGTTTTTAGTTCTTTGTAGGGCCAAATGTTCGTTTGTCGGTAGAGGAGGATGGTCTTCTATCCAAGGAAGACACACTTCGTACCGACCATTCTTAAATGATACTGTCTGATCAAAGTGTTTCTGTACCCTTTGCTCTATTTCCAATGCAGACTCTTTCTCTGCCGGGTCTTTAATCCCTAATACATCTAGAGACCAGAGATCTGATATAGGAGGCGCAGCAGACAAAAGTGCTGTGACTACTGAGTTAGCTGTTAAACATTTGCCTCTTTCTGATGTTTTACCAATAATAGTCCACCCCAGCAAGGTTTCTATAGCAACCAGTCCAGATCTTAAAATATGTCTCTTGCCTGTCAGCAATTTACCAGCAATATCTGCCCCTATAAGTACTTCGATTGGGCCATCATTCAAGTCCGTGATCTTAACGCCTAATGTATTCAATTCTTTGAACCACGGACCTTTGTGGATATAAGGAATATCGGTTGTAATGATAGGCTGGTCTAATGCATCAAAATTACAAGAGTAATCTTTATTTAAGCTAGATAATTTTATCTTGTACACGCGGTGTGTCTGTTTTTCAGACCGGTGACCTCCAAAAAGGCAGTGTACCACCTCTTCTGAGCCCTTAGATTCGTATCCCATCTCTTCCGCAGTGGATTTTCTAATGTGTGACATTTGGGATCCCGTATCGATCAACGCGCGCACTTTCCGTTGTTTATTATTTTCACCTCTAACCAAAACTACTAAAGTTTGTAAAAACACAGTACAATTAGTATTATTAGTTAAGGCTTGATCAGTTTTACTCTTGCTTTTCCTTTCGGAATCTTTCGCAGTACACATTATTGAATAATGTCGACTTTGACATATTGTGCACTGTACATTCTTTCTACACTCGTTTGTCCTATGACCCCTAACTAAACATCGAAAACAAGCTCCTAGCCTAAGTAGAATATCTTTCTTTTTACTATAGTTCATATTTAGTGCTTCTGGGCACTTATCTGATCTATGTGTAGTCTCTAAACAGAAAATGCACTTATTCAATATTTTAGTCTTTTCATTGTTAGTCAGTCAACAGCTGTCGGAATCTGATCATCATGCTTCCACTCAGAAAAACTATCTACAGCTAATGCAATACGCTCCTCGTTCTCAACTTCACGTTTAAGAAATGCCATAAGCCGTTCTAACCGTTTTTTCATTGAATCATCTTCTTGTTCACAAGGTGTCCGCTGCCATACCCTCAGTAGTTCTTCAGGTAGGGAGCTTTCTACCAAAGGATAGAGCATAGCAGAACAAGAGTCAGAACTGACACCGAGTGATTCAAGGGACCTTAACTGACTTTCAAGTTTGTCGTAAAGGTCAGTTAAGGAAACCTTCTTTCTCATATTGTCTAAAATTAGTTTGAGAAGTTCTCTGACATAAACCTCAATTAATAGATCTTTCTTCCCAAACCTAGACTTCAGACTCTCTACCGCCTTGCTATAATTATCACTAGTAGGAGGGTAGCTCGACACTACTTTAAACGCTTTGGAGTTTTCTATCATACATTGCAACAGATAGTAGAATTTATCTATTTTTGATATCGAATCGTCTAAATCTATTTGTTCAAATTGGTTCCAAAAAGGTAGCCAATCTAATAACTCCCCCCCGAAACGTCTTAACCTTTTACCCGCCGCAACCGGAAGTAGCTATTTTTTAATGATTTTCTTTGTGATTAACGCTTTCTAATTTTTTAGTTTCAATTTGGTCACCATTTTTTAGAATGTTCCAAAATTGGAACAATGGCAGGTTCTGACTATACTTACTTTGATAACAAATTTATTCTTATTCTTTGGTATGTATATTATACTGTAATTGTTTTATACAGCAATAATAATTTATTACAGGACAAATAATTAAGTAATTAACTAGGGATAAATCAATTAATTAAATAATAAATTAATGATTTCGATAAATAACTTGTGGGGAATAGATAAATAAATTTCTGTAATATAGGTGAATTGGCTTTTCTAACATCTCAATCATTTCGCATTCATTACATTGAAGTTGTATTTTTACTGCATTGGATGCATCTTCCTTGCGTCATTGATAAAAAAATAATGCTTATCACTATTTCTTCTAGAAAGAGGTATGGATTTTTTCGGTCCAGTTTTCTCTCCTAGTTTACGTTGAGCCATTTTCAAAAGACACATGGTGACTTGACGTCTAAACGTCAAATAATCAATGTTCAAATTGATATCTCTATTCAGCTCTCTGTGCAAAAGCCATGCTAGACAGCTACTTGCTACTACAGCCATATCTAGACCATTAGAAAATAAATTCTACCACTATTTTTTTGACTAAGTATCTTCTAACCGATTAGAACCGAGCATTCTGTCCAAAACGTCAAATCCTCCTATTCCTTTATTATAGTGTGCAAAGACATTGGGCAGAAGGACGTCTACTTTCTTTTGAATATATTGTTGCAAATCCTATACTAGTAAGATAGGTGGATTGAGAACATTTACAACGGAATTGTCGTTCCATCTCAAATTGTGGGTGATAATAAAAGACAAAGTCATACTTGTCTCTTTTGTAGAGTTTACGTAAAAAGTCACAAAAACCTCTGAAAAAATTATTATTCGATGCCCCCCCCCCTCCAAGGAAGGTAGACGGCTGAAATGTGTACTGGAAGTATCTCTCTTCGGGGTGGTAATAGCCCGCGAAATGAAAAAAAAGTAAAAGAAAATTAAATTCCAGAGGGCGCTCAAACGATACCCAATTCGAAAAACAACGCTAATAATACCCCCCTCCCTCCCCTCATCTCAATCATTTCGCATTCATTACATTAAAGTTGTATTTTTACTGCAATAGATGCATCTTCCTTGCGTCATTGATAAAAAATAATGCTTATCACTATTTCTTCTAGAAAGAGGTATGGATTTTTTCGGTCCAGTTTTCTCTCCTAAATTACGTTGAGTCATTTTTAAAAGAGACATGGTGACTTGACGTCTAAACGTCAAATCTTCAATGCTCATGATATCTCTATTTAGCTCTCTGTGCAAAAGCCATACTAGACAGCTGCTTGCTACTACAGTCATTTTTAGACCATTAGAAAATAAATTCTACCACAATTTTTTTGATCTAAGTACCTTCTAGCCGCTTAGAACCGAGCATTCTGCCCAAAATGTCAAATCCTCCTATTCCTTTATTATAGTGTGCAAAGACATTGGGCAGAAGGACGTCTACTTTCTTTTGAATATATTATTGCATATCCTATACTAGTAAGATAGGTGGATTGAGAACATGGTTACAACGGAATTGTCATTCCATCTCAAATTGTGGGTGATAATAAAAGATAAATTCAT
>KZ652210.1:53090-78367 GCA_001010745.2 Gerris buenoi
TAGGGATGGGCTAAACTATTAAATCTGAGTAATAGGTGACACCGTTCCAGCTCCGAGCTGGTAATAGGTATTAATACCTATTATTTTATTAATAGGTGACAAAGTCACTGTCACTGAAAGGAAGGATCCTTGACCAGATCTGGTATTAGGTGCCATTACCTATTATTTTTTTAATAGGTGTCACTGTCACTGAAAAAAAGTATGGGTATTAGGTATTAGGGCTTTCTTATTTCCGTGACACGTGACTTTGTCACCTATTAATAAAATAATAGGTATTGGAATCTCCAGTTTCAGTATTCAAAACTTCATATTTAATATAGCTTATCCCTTGTCACTTGCCACTGTGTGGAACGGATCCAGGCAGAGAGAGGGCTTTCTAAGTAGAAAAGGGTGCAGGCCGAAGGATTAAAGGATTACTTGTAGGAAAAGGAACCTTACCCACTAATACCACATGATACTACTCTTACTACCTACACTTACCTTAAGCTTAAAAATCTTATATAAAGTAGTTTAGTTTGTCCCTTCTATTAATCTTTGAATATTTTTCTTCTTCAAACAACCCACATATAAAAATACTTTAAAATCTTTATGGGCCGTTCCGTAAACAGTGACAAATTTAATAGCTTTAACCAAGTCACTGTCACGTCAGTAATAGGTGACACAGTTGGAACCCTATTATATTACCTATTACGTTAAATAACGCCCATCTCTACTCTCTAATGAAAATATGACAAAAGTGTAAATAACAAAAATTACTGTACTCTTAAAGAGCTTTCCTACAGGATGCATCATGAAGGGAGTATATTTTTTTGACTTTTGTACCCCGTACTTCCGCCGTCCGGATGTTCCCGAAAAGTTGGAGTTAAAGCTTTTCTCATGTGTCCCAAGCGATCTACGCAAAAAAAAAAAATAATAATAATAATAAAAAAAACCAGCCTTAAATTTTTTACGCTGACAGCCTTGTATCACGACAGCGACAGAATGACTGTACTTTGACAGATTTGAAAAATTGTTCTGAGTTCAGAGACAACTCAAACTTTCTCATATACGAAATTCATAATTTCTTGGCCCAGTGTTTTCCATTTATTAGTTTTCGTTGGTGCATTTAATTATTATTGAAAATTTGATCAAAAAACGTCTCATTTTAAATTTGATACAAAAATAACTAATCAATGGGGAATCCAACCCGGCCTCTCTCCCTCCGTGTAGTTATTTTCTCATGAATTAGATTTTTCCAAGGAAATACGCCTTATATATTTAGATTCGTATTTAAATGGACTACATTTTAGAATTTTTTAATCAAAATAGTCGGAACCAATTTCAAGAAATAATTTTTTCCCATTTTTTTGGGGGGGGGGGGGGGGGGGGGGTAGCGCCCTAAATTTTGTCGCCTTGTGGGCTCATAGTTACGCTACTGTTTACGTTTAAATTGTTAACATAGTCATTTCAACACTGCATACTTGTAGCTGGAGCAGACTTCTACGTTTATTTAAATTATATAACCAAATAAAAGTTTACATTTATCAACTGATCCACTACTTTAAAGGCCGATTTACACGTATTAAGTTGTTAAGTGGTTAACTAAATTTTAACTAAATTATAAGTGACTTAATGCGTGTAAACACTGAATTTAGTAACAAGTTGCAAGTTAAAATTTAGCGTGCAACTAAACAACTAAAATAGAAATTTTTCTATTTTTCTGTTAAGTAGGTGGGCGTGGCTAATTACTGGACATGCGCATTAGTTAAATGCACAAGTTTGTCGGAATCTCGCTTATAGATTTGCAGATCTTTGTTTATATATTTTTTAAAAATGTTTTATTCGACAAAAATTATATATTTTTCCCAAAAACATACTGTATTTCGTCCAAAATCTAGTTTAAAATAATTTTTAAGACAGTATTTATGACTTGAACACATTGTTCAACGTCCATTATTAGTGAACTAAACAGCTTAACTAAATATTAAGTGTGAATACGTGTAAACGCTTTCTAACAATTAAGTCACTTAAAATTAAGTTAAAATTTAGTTAACCACTTAACAACTTAATACGTGTAAATCGGCCTTAAGTCTATATTTAGAATAATTTATTTGACTAGTTTTGTACTTGAGGCTTAGGGTGACTAATGAAATTGATATTGTTTAATCCATTTTGGCTACTGCGGTATTTTTTGCCTTGTCTGGTGAATTGTTATTTTGTAGTTGATTTATATTTTAAGTTTTAAAGCTGTTTAGTAAAGGAAGTTTAGAGGATGACGGACGAGGCTATCTCCCTGCTCAACTCGCACCTGTCCAGGATCAGAGAGCCGTCCAGAAACGACAGGATTTACAAGGATGAGTGCGTCTACTCGTTCGACTCGCCGGTACCTCACCCTTTACCGTCCCTCACGCAGTATTTCTCGTTTATATTATGCGTGTTAATACAAGTGTGAACCTTTTGTGTGTTTAGGATTGCGATACTGGTCTGTACGTCTGCTTGGAGAGTTTCCTCGGTCTGGGCCAGGCCTACTTGCAGCAGCATTTCGAGCGGACCGGTAGCTCTGTTTATCTCCACCTCAAACGGAATAAGATTGAGGTGGGCTTTCAGGCTTTTTTTATAACTAAAGGCCCACTGTAGGTATTTGAATCATATATCGTGTCCGTAACTTTTAAAGTTTGGTGTTAAACGGACTGCATTCAAATGGTATTCAGTAAGCATCCTTGTCAATGGCTTGACTTGTGCCACCTAAGCCGGATCTAAATCAAGTTAGATATTTGGCTCCAGTGCCCCTTTCATCAAGGGAGATCTATCATCTAAGATCTGTCATATTTCTCAGTCTTAATTTATTAAGATGTAACTCCAGTATTCTAGAGGTGTAAGAGCCCTAGCGGGTAAATCTGCTAGGGCATGTAAAAATTTGCTAAATTATCACTTTAACTATAGTCAAAAAAATACGTAAAATATCACTTCCTAAGAAAAATACGGGAAGGTTATAGTTAGTTTAGGTTAAGATTTCTACTTTTCGCCATAACCTTCCTCATTTCCCCAAAGATGTTATATAAACTAGATAGAGGGAAGCGGCAAAAAAGTGACCCCATGGAGATTTGTAAAATGTCACCTCCATGGGACAAATTACCTTCCTCTTGATTATAGGTTACCAAGAAACGTGTAGCAGGTTACCATAACCTGATTCAAAATTAACCAGAGGTCACGGAGCATGCGCAGTGTGCTTTTTTTCTCCAATTTCTCTTAAGGCCCGTTTACACTTTGATTAGTGCGAGTGTTTAGTAAATTTTGCAAGTGTTTAGTGATTAGTGCAAGTGATTGGGATGTCGTTTTATTTTGAGGATAATTTTATATTTTATTGAACATTTTTTTTTTTTTTATTAATTTTTTTGTGGGAGGGGTAGTGTTTTGTTGATTTTTGACACATTGTGACAGTTTTTTGACCAATAAAAAAACCTTTTATCTAGGTTGGAGAGGGGAGGCCTACTCGCAGATCCACTAAACAGTGCAAGTCTACTAAACAGTTAACAGTTTACTCGCAAAATTACTAATCACTAAACACTAAACACATCGTCTCCAAACGGATTTAGTGATTTTACTAAACACTTGCACTAAACACTAGCACTAATCAAAGTGTAAATGGGCCTTTACTCTACCAATACCTCCATGGGGTCACTTTTTTTCCTCCAACCCCTTCTTAACGTTCTATCTCTATTATATAACATCTTTGCATTTCCCTTAGAAAGTGACGCTTTTACGTATTTTTTACGAAGAAACTATTGAATTTTACGAGATGGTACAACCGGAATCGTTTTTAATATGTAAAAAGGAACAGTTTAAAAAAAATTGCAAGTAAATCGGACAGTTAGAAGTTAGTGGGCCAAATAGTGCAGATTTACCCACTAGCGCTCCACGGAAAGATGGTGGTTAAAATTGTAAACTACTTATTATCTTTTGACATTTATACTATATTGTAAATAAACAATTAAAAATAAATAACAGCCTCAGTGGCCGAATTAGATGCGCGATCGCCTAAAATGCGAAAGTTTCCGGGTTCGAATCCAGGAAAATGACCAAATAATTTATTAATTTATTTCTTTGAATTAAAAAGCACGAGATTTTTTGAATGGTGTAAAAGATTTAGTTACAATATTAACCGCATCTTCCCGTGGAGTGCTAGTACTCTAACACAGGTAGATAAAGAGGGTTCTATGATCGCTGCTACTACTACTATTAGTATTTACTCTAGACTTGACAGACTGGGAAAATCCTAGTTAGGCCAATGAGATTTTGACATCTACAAGGTCATATATCAAAATCAAAGAGCTCTCATTGGTTCTAACTTTGATTTTCATATGCTGTCAGAGTAAACACTAATTGTAATAGTGATATTACATAATGTGGAGTAAACCTGGGTAATTCTATTATACAAAGAGCGTTTTGAAGAGGGCTTAGAAAAGTAGGAGGGTTCTAAGAAACTTGAGAATAATAATTTAAAACTAACTAACTGCCTCGAACCTACTGTGATCTGCAGATTATTATTAGCGGAAACCTGTAAGAATAAGCGAGAGAACCTTCTATATTTTTGTATACTACACCATATTGGTTTTAATTTGTTGGTTTCATCATTTAATAATGGCCTTAAGTTGATGCAGTTTTCAAACAGTTTATCTTGTCTGGCCTGAAAATAGCTTTCATTAGTCAAGCCCAAGTGTCATCATCTCAACTGAATTTTATTACCTAATTTGCTGTGGATGAGGCTTATTAGATAGATACTGACTTACCTTGTAGATAGATACTGACTTATCCCATAGATAGTTACTGACTTACCCCATAGATTGATACTGACTTACCCAAGAATAATTACCGACTTCCCCTTTAAATAGATACTGACTTCCCCTTTAAGTAGATACTGACTTCCCCTTTAAATAGATACTGACTTACCTTTCCCCATACAGTAGTTTGAAAGTAGTATATACATTTTTTGTTAATGAACTGTTAAGATACACAAGAAAATTCAACCAGGAAACCGAGCTATTTGTAACGAGCCAACCAATAAAATTCTATGCACCTAGATAATTCAAGTTAATTGAGGTACTTGTTTAGATTCTTACTCCCCTGATAAAATAAACAGACAGAGTAACTAACAAAAGAAGTACCTTAATTGATATCTTTGCTTCATCCTACAGAATACATGTATATTTTGTCTTTCTGGCAACTGTATGGGAGTGTGGGCCAACTAATGTACCTGTAACAATCAATGCAAGCAACATGATCTGTGCTGGATTAAAGATTCTGCCGAACTGAAACTTGCCAGATTAAAGAGTCTACTGTATCATGTAGGCTAAGCTACTTAATGAAATGCGGTACTTCTTTAGATTGTAACTCCCCTTTGTTTTTTGAGGATATAAATAGCTTTGACTAAATAACTATTTACACAAAAGGAGATTTAGATTTAGTCCCATGTACTTTGGGAAAAAGGAATACATCTGTTTTCATAAGGGGAGTAACAGTCTAATGAAGAACATTCCGTACACCTTCTTAGATTGTTACTCCCCTGTTTTTGTTACAAGGGGAGTAACAATCTAAAGAAGTGCCTGCAATGCCTTAACAGTTTCTGTTAGCCTTTATAGAAAAAAATCTTGACTATATTATTATACATCAGTAATTTCATTTTTTTTAAATAAATTACTCAGTACATTGTTGTTTGGAGGCTATTTAATTTATTACATGCACAATGTCTTCCTTTAGCCATCGATGAATCGAGTGCATACGATCTTGTGGGCTTTGACCCTCTGATTTATGTGGCTCTCTTATAGTCACACCATACTCACTTCTACGGTATGATGTGTTGAGTGTCTGCAACTCTAGTAAAAAGGGCCTTAATAAAGTGTAATTGTAAGGTTTAATAAGTATTTTGTCTTACCCGTCCAGGGCTGGTACCTTAATACTACTTAGGATATAGTTGCTCAGGCTGTGCAGAAATAGTTTTCTAACTTATTTTGTGTATTAGGTGGAGTCTAAGCAAGGGGACGGACCAGAGAGGAAGGTGACAAGACTCGCTATCGGTCTGGAAGGAGGTTTTGACCCTGATAATGCTAAGAACTACGAAACTACTGAGACAGCTTCTATCTTCATCCTGCCTGCTAACCAATCTATACCCTGGCCCAATGAAGCCCTTCCTCAACAGGTTAGTTATAACTTATTACTTGTAGATAATAGATAAACAATGTATATATTAATGAACTGTAATCAGTTATATTAAGTAGGTTTTGCTTGTTTCAATTATTGCTTCCGAGTGTACCAAAGTAACGGAAGCTATGTGATCGTTCTTAAGAATAAATTTTTGATGTCTCTAATTTCAAAAATTCCGAGACAGAAATCCGTTTCAGACATCAGGGAACATTTTTGGTTCTGTGTCTGTCTGTTGCTTTATCTTTGTGAACCAACATATCTTTAAACTAGACATCTGATTTTTTAGATGAATTTTGGATGTTAGGTCATGATCAGCCTTATTAAGTTTCAACCTTCTGTACCTATTTGTTTCTCATCCACATGTGCTCAAACATACACTTATTTACACCTATAGCTTTTAAAGCACTTATCTGAAACTTTTATAATTTATCGAAAGTATCACGCAGATAGTCCAAGATTAATTTAAACCGCATGCTCTCTTTAACTTTTACTAAATTGATAATTTAATTTGTGTAAAAAAATCAAAATAATTATGGCAGATTAAAATAACAGGGAAACAATTAAACAAAATTGACTATAATGGCTTCTAAAGGCATAAAATTAATCAGTACATATTAGGATGCGAGGAAGCTATGCCCAATTGTAGACAGCCATTTATTGTTACAGTAATTATGTTTTGCTTGAGGTTTATTTTACTTGAAGCTATTTAAATTAATAAGCTATGTATGAAATTTAACTCTTAAACTAAAGTAAGCTCTAGTAGGCCAAAAATTTATTTAACTAACCATTTTAGTAGATATTTGGTTTACCTTAAAACAAGTGATAATGATTTATGAATATAATGGTTAATTTAAAGCTCTTTAAACAAGCATTCAGATACTCATCAAAAATAAAATACTTAATTGAAACATTTTTGGTTGAGAGTTTGTAATTCTGTCTAGAGAGGGGTCGAATTGTGAAAAAAGATTTAGAGTAATCCCTCAGGCTTTTTTTTTTTTTTAAATATACGTGTCAATAATAGAAAGTGCTCTGATGGATTGTTGTTGGATTAGAGGGCATGGAAAAAATCTTGAACTTGTGGGTTGAGGGTCAGACAAGGAAAAAGTTGTTATTTTAGCTTATTGTTTTGTAGGTAGTGAAATGTGTTGAGAAGATATTTGAACTGGATTCAGCTATAAAACAGGCCGATGTAGAGGCAACCACCGGCACCTGGGATGGTGAGGTCCGAGCTGTCTCAGTGTAAGCACTTTATCTTATCTCTTATCAAAATCAGTCTAGATTTGAATCCAGGTTCTGAGGGAGTTCACTATTGCTTAGCCTGCCCAATATCTTTTATTTTTTAATGATCGGTACCTATTTTTTGTTTCCCCAGTACATCTTGAACCATTAAGGTATTTGTTGTTTAGTATAAATCTAGTGTTTTATCACACTTGGCAAAGGGATGTTTCAAACTATTTTGTTCTAGGTTTGGAAAGGAAAAGTGAAACTTTTAATACCCTTAATTTTTGGTTATGTATATAAGAAAGAACTAACTCCATTAATTAGAGACCCCAAAGGGCTTATATTATGGATGACACGGGACTAGCGTATTTATTTAAGAATTAACCTACTAATTCCATGGGACTACAGCCCGTGGAGGTTGGCTAAAAGATTTATGTTATGGATACAATGGGATTAGTGTATTTATTTTGGAAAACCATAATTATTAACATGAGTTTGACTCGCAATGTGACAGAAAGATTTAATAAATACTCTTAAACTGTTAAGGCATGCCAAGAACTTGGTTCAATTGGAGAATGGTGTGAAGATTCCTCCAAGCGGGTGGAAGTGTTCCCAGTGTGACCTGGAGACCAACCTCTGGTTGAACCTCACAGACGGAGTTATTCTCTGTGGTAGGAAATTCTTCGATGGAAGTGGAGGCAACGAGCATGCTCTACAACACTACAAGAAAACAGGTGCCAATATGTTAAAATTGGACTAGAGTTAGTCTGTAATTCAGATTTTTTTTTTAATTTTTTGTTTATTAGTGTCCAAGAAGATTGTACTTATATTTCCGATCAACTTTAGAAAATATGATGAAAAAGATAAAAAATAATGTGTTTTGATGTGGTGTAACAGGTTACCCTCTGGCAGTAAAGCTGGGTACTATTACCAAGGAAGGTAAAGGAGACGTGTACAGCTATGCTGAGGATGACATGGTAGAGGATCCAGACTTAGTTAAGCATCTGGCTCACTTTGGTATCAACATGCAACTTATGCAAAAGGTACAACTTCTTTTGATGGTAGTACACCATCTCTCTCTACCTTGACTTATTTGTAAGTCGAAAACTCCGGGGTCTAAATTTCTTATTAAAATCCCTATGAGGAGTCTTAACTCCTTAATTGAGAATACAGTGTTGTGTAAAGGCTAAGGTACCCCCCCCCCCCCCCCAAAAAATACCAAGTCTCCAAAATTGTTTGTTGAAAGGTTTAAAAATGTATATGAGGTATCGCTGTTAAAGGTTTTCTTTAAGAATATTAAAAAATTATTAATAAATTTTTTATTTTATTTATAACCTAAACAACTAACTTGTAAAAACAGCTAAAAAAAAATCTTACCTTCTTAAATTCATATCAATAATTATCAATTTAAATCAAATAATAATCATTAGTAATAATTGGAGACAGACAGAGAAAAATAGACTCCAGTGCCGGGACCGCATTTTGTGTCTCCCATTATTACTAATGATTATTTTTTGATTTTAATTGATATTTAAACTTTCTGTAGTATGAAGACTACCAAAAACTTAAAAATTAAATTTCGAATTAATTGTACATGGTACAGGTACTAATTGAGTACTTTATAATCATAAGCGTTAATTCTCGATTTAGTTCTAATGTCAGAAATTGACTTGCTAAATATAGATGAATATTGAAAAAGCTTGGACTTGGGAATATCTATCAGTTATGATAAAGAAAAACCATTCTCCCGCGTAGCTTAGTTGGTAAAGAGCATCTGCACCCACCAGAAATGCGGAGGGCCCGGGTTCAAGTCCCGGGGCTGTAGTCTATTTTTCTCTGTCTGTCTCCCATTATTGCTAATGATTATTATTTGATTTAAATTGATATTTAAACTTTCCGTAGTATGAAGACTACCAAAAACTTAAAAATCAATAATTACTGTAGACTAAGAGCTTTTCAATGATAGACATCACAATAGCTTTTTTGATATTTTTATGTTTGTACCCATGTACCAAAATAATATTTGAAAACAATCATTACAAATTCAATTTTTAAGTTTTTAGTAGTATTCATACTACAGAAAGTTTAAATATCAATTTAAATCAAATTATAATTATTATTAACACTGGGAGACAGACAGAGAAAAATAGACTCCAGCACCAGGACTTGAACCACGGGCCTCTACATTTCCAGTGTAGCGCTCTACCAACTTTGATTTAAACAATAATTACTAAATGTCTTTGTTTGTTTTCAGACTGACAAATCGATGGCGGAGCTAGAGGTGGATCTTAACCAGCGAGTTGGTGAATGGTCGACACTCACAGAGTCCGGTGCAAACCTAGAACCACTTTATGGGCCTGGCTACACCGGCTTAGCCAACATGGGCAACTCTTGTTACCTTAATTCTGTTCTTCAAGTTCTCTTCACCATACCTGACTTTGTAGACAAGTAATCTCACCCTTTATTCAGTTTTCACTTAGGCTAGATGCACACTGGGGGCAAAACAGTCTGCAGACTGTCTCTCGGTACAAAAGATTGTTGGACAGCGACATTTTTGTGAACAATCTTTTGCATAGGAGCCCTCAGACAGTTTGCAGACTGTTTTGGCTCCAGTGTGCGCCTAGCCTTAGTCTGAAATAATAATAATTTGAATTATTACTGGTGTTGAAGAGGGGGAAACATGTTATGATCCTCTACCGGCCCAAACTTCAGTGGCTAGGAAGAGAAAAGGAATATAGGGATCAGCTTAATACTCTCCTTGCAAGCAATATCGAGATCACAACTAAAACTATAGATGAACAGAATAACTTTCTACTTAGCCTTATTAAAGAAACCGCAAGAGGAAACGTAACCTTTAGAGCAGTGGTTCTTAACCTTTTGGTAACCACGGCCCCCTTAAAATCCCCAAATTATAATATATATTGTACCTGAATACCTTTCGAGGCCCCTTGGGGGGCCGCGGCCCCCCAGTTAAGAACCAATGCTCTAGAGTATCTTAATCCATGAAAGCTAATTTCCACTTGCATTTAAGATTTTAGACCTTCCTGAACAAATTTTTTGTGTCTGACTGTCTGTCTACGTATTCTAGAATCCCTGCCAGATACATTATTTTCATCTAATTTTGATGAATTTTTCAGGGATTATGAAGGTATGACCCTAGAGTGGCCTTAGTAGCCACGGTTCATGTGCAAATCTAAAAATCCGACAAACATCAATTTATCTTGGTTCAATGAACTGATATTGCTCATAATTGGTGGGTGCGTAGGGACTGATCCTCAGATGATCTCCTGTGATTTTTTTTGGAAAGCTATGTGCCACACTAATTGGAAGTCTATTTTTCTTGTTTTAATGAGGTTCTACTGTATTATATCTGAAGTTGGTAATTAATAAGTTATTTTTGTTGTTTCAGATATTACAATGGAAGGAACGAGATAATTAGTAATCTCTCAACAGACCCTCCGTCTGATTTTAATACACAAATGTTAGTAACGATATTTCCTCTCTTTCATGTTTTAATTTGTTTTGTATTTTATTTTCAAATTATTAGTTAACATTTTTATGAATGAAAACTAACGTTGATAAAGTGTGTATTCTTGAGCTTTCGATGACAAGGAACAAGCGGGTGGGGGGTAGGTATTTAAAATAACTCCACAAATTATTATGAAATACAAATTATTGTTTTAGTAACCAGTTGAGGGCCAAAGGTCAACATAATAAAAAAAGGGGTCCTTAAACGTGAGATGAAATACCCTTTTTGAAACAGATAAGAGTCAATGATAATAATAATTGAAGAAACGTCAAAAGTAGTTGCAGTAATGTGACGTTGTAAAGAGGTGTAATATAATCACAGCAAAAGTTGTTCGGAGAAAATCGGTGCAGTAGAACTAGAGATAGAGTGTATCTTAGATTCCCGGAAAGGCGGGCCACTTCATAGAGAGGTGAGACTCTCTGGATAGGGGAGGCAAAGAGGAGTTAGCGTTAACACTAACGCAACGCAGATAGATATAGGTAATGAATAGCCCTAGCCTTATGGTGAGGGACATTGGGATCGGGAGCAGAACAAGGGTCCCATGCAAGTTAGAACCAAACTCTACCCTACAATAGCGAAATCTTTGCCGTTTATAATAAAATAATTTAACTTAGATAACAGAAACAGGATAGAGAACAGAAAGAATCAGGACAACAGCTAACAGCTATGAAGTGTTATCCTAGAACAATAACAGCAATGAAGTGTTATGTTATCCTAAAACAGCTAATTGCATCCTGTTCTTGTTACTTAAACTGTTGATTCCATTCTGTTCTAAAAAATCAGTAACAGAAAAATCTGTTACTGTTCATCAAATCTGTTCTCTGAACTGTTTTCATGAACTGTTATTCGATAACAGGACTTTTTCAATAACATGTTATCGGATGAACTGTTATTCTCCAATAACATGTTCTTGTGAGCTGTTCTGTTATTTTCGACCCACCTGTAGTTCTGTGCTAAAAAATATTGAACTTGAAGTGCATATAATATAAAAGTGATTTTTTTTTTTTTTTTTTTTTTTTTTGTATTACAGTATAGTGAATACTGTAACGTTTTAGAAGTTAAAAGTATTTCAGTTAATTCTAGTTAGCATTACTAAATAACTAACAACCTTAGAGGGCCTAGGCTATTTGTAATGGATGCAATGGGGTTTGTTTTGCTCCATCAGCTGTATAAGCCTTACTTTTGGCATATTCAACCAATCCATTAATGATTAATAGATAACATTTTGAAACAATCTTTTTTTTCCATTCACTTTTTTAAATTGTATTTTTAAGTTTTTGGTAGTTTTATTACTACGAAAAGATTACATTTTAAATAATCCAAATTACAATTATCAATAACTACGGGAGACATACAGAGAAAAATACACCCCCGCACCGGGAATCGAACCACGGGACCTCCTATTAAAGCTTAAGATTGAAACCTTGGATTCAGGAATATATATCAGTTACGACAGAGAAGAATCATTCTCCCGTATAGTTCAGATGGTAAGAGCACCTGTACGGATTAATAGGCGGTCCCGTGGTTCGATTCCCGGTGCGGGGGTGTATTTTTCTCTGTATGTCTCCCGTAGTTATTGATAATTGTAATTTGGATTTTTTAAATTGTTTAATGTACTTTTTTTAAAAATGTCTGCATTTTTATTTATTTATTTATTTTTTTTTTGTTTACCACTTATTGATTAAGTCAAAATTACATTAGGTTTGTTTCAAAAAAACTTCAAACTAGTTTGAAACTGTCCGACGTAAGTGCATTAGCAACAGGAGTTCAATTTTAGTCCAATGCACACGCGCCGGACAGTTTCAAACTAGTTTGAAGTGTGGTTGGAACAAACCTATTATGTATAAATATTTTGTAAACCTATAAAATGTATATTTTTGTTTAAAAGATAAATTGATTTGATTTTAATCAAATTAAGATTCCAATCGATATTGATAATTGAATGATTAGATTTAATTTGACTAGGAATAATCATACCAAAATAATTTGGTCATCCCTAGACCCAGCCGCTCTCCAATACTATCTATCAAGGCACCCTGGTTACTAACATGGTGTATTGTTGACAGGAGTAAGGTGGGTGATGGATTGCTCTCAGGTAAGTACAGTGTACGCCCCGAGGAAGAGCTACCTAGGAAGGTACATCCCACAGTGGCACCAGCCATGTTCAAACACCTGGTCGGACGAGGTCATCCTGACTTCTCTACTAAGAACCAGCAGGATGCTCAGGAGTATCTCCTTCATCTCCTTACTCATGTACAGGTAACAATACCCTCCTCCAATTTCTCTTTTATTGTTCACAGGAACAAAATTAAAAAATGTTTCAGTTTTTCAATATAATTTTGGTTTAAAAACAGGATTTTAAGCAAGAAGTAGAAAATTAAGATGATATGGGGCCATTTTCATAGAGAAAACAGATTAATAGTAGGCCTAATTAGTTTAGATTAGATTCTACATCTAATTGGATTTTTAAATAAATGGATTCTTTCAGGAACGGATTAAGTTTATAAAATGAGGTTCTTCTGTATATTCTGTGTTAATGGTTCAATTTTATATTTTTCATTAACCTGGTTTTGACATGGACATAAACTGAGAAGCGGCCCTGATTTTTCTATTACAGTAAAGCATTGGTTATCCAAACTGATATCATAAAAAATCACCATAAAAAAGGAAAAATGCAAAATAAATCTATAGTCCAGGAGATAGAGTGCAAAACATCAAGCTAGAATTTTGTATACAAGTCAATCTTTTAGCGCCTTTTAAGAATATATGGTCGGCTAAGTTTGTCTGCGGGACATAGCTTGGCAATAGGCATTTGAAAAAAACAAACCGGTGGAGAGCGACCATGTACCGCCAATTATGGTGGGCAGGATGATTTTCATGATCCTAAGTACAGAATTAGTTAGTAGACCAAAAATCAAGTCGACGTTATTTTCACACTTGATAGGTTAGTTATTCGAATATTACTAAAAATCAACGTAGTCACCAGTCAACGTACGAACTAACATCAACTTGATTTTCGGTCTACTAACTAATTCTGTACTCTGGATCATGAAAATCATACTGTCCACCATAATTGGTGAGGCATGGTCGCTCTCCACCGGTTTGTTTTTTTCAAACGCCTACTGCCAAGCTATGTCCCGCTGACGAACTTAGCCGACCACATATTCCTAAAAGGCGCTAGAAGATTGACTTGTATACAAAATTCTAGCTTGATGTTAGTCTTTTTGCACGCTATCTCCTGGACTAATATCTCATTTGTACAAAAAACATCTTAGATCATTTATCTGTAGTAAATAGTAAAAAAAATATAAGTATGCAGCTGACAATGCTCTTTTTAATAATTTAATTAAGTGGTGGTTTTTGATTTTTTTTCCATGCAGCCAGTTTGGATAATTGAAGCTCATGCACATTTTAGTGCACTGGCTAAAATGTTTTTTATACTTTATCATTTAATGGACTGTTTGATTGTTAAGAGAAACAGTAGGGGGAACAGTAAGGACCCGACGGAGTGTTTCAAGATGGAGATAGAGGACAGGATCGAGTGCAGCTCTAGCGGTAAGGTGAGGTACAGGACTAGGACTGAATACTGCCTTCCTCTCCCCATACCCCTCTCACAGCAGGAACTCGACAACCAGAGGAAGCTACCCTCCGCTCAGGCGTAACTACATTATTCTAACTATATCCATAGCCTAGTACATAGTGGCTTTCTTTGTTCACATTCATTGACGTAGATTCCTCGTCTGGATTAATTGTTCCAGATTCTTTGTGAACCCCAGCTGAGTCTGTGGTAATGAATATTGAATCCGGCATGTAGCAGTGCTGAAATATTAATTATTTTGGATTGATGATAAATATGATCAAAGTATCCCAGTGTGTACTAAGGCTTTAATACCAACCAGACTATCTAAAGCAGAGTTTCCCAAACTCTGTGCCGTGAGTGAGACCTGGTGTGCAGCGGGATCTAGAATGAAAAATAATGAACTTCACATTATTCAGATCTAAATTAATGCCTGCCTGTTTAAGTACAATAGTTTAAAACGGAATAGTTTTATTTTTCCTAATGGAACTATATTATTTACAAGAGAGAATGTTTCTATCAGATAAAATGGTGCTTCACATCATGAAGCACGCCCTCCCATACCTCCAACCCTGGTCTGCCACCTATTTCTTGAACTTCAAGTTAAAACTAAAAATAATTAAAAGAAAAGTAACAAAAAATGTTGACTTAAACTTAACATGGTGTTTATTCATGTTCGGCCTAATGAAAGTACAGGAAAAGTATTTAAATATACAGGGTCTAAGTTAAATAATATGTATCTAGTGTTTACTAACACTTTAATATTTGTTTCCATTAAAATGAACTGTTAATGATGGTCAAAGCCAAATTGGGTACAAAGTGATTTAGACATGTAATTTTCAAAAAATTCTTGGGGGAGGGCCGTTTGAACCCCTGGTAAATGGTGGACTCAGTAGACCTATTGACATTGGGTCCAGGTCTATACTCTTGGAGTCTCTACATAAAGTGTAGTTGTGCTGCGGCTATCAGCTATTTTTATTTTTTTTTTTTTATAGTGTGCTGCGGATTAAAAAAGTTTGGGAAACACTAATCTAAAGGGTGGGTCAGAGAAGCAGAAAATTTTCTATGTTAATCAAACTTTGACACGATTTGGGGGAAGGAAATCTTAAGGCCCCCATACACGATCAAACATTTTGTGCAAAAGTTTGCACAAACCTGATGTCGGGGGAATTTAGTTAAAAAATCATGTTTACGCAAACATCAAGCAGCCCCATAAATGGTAAAAATGTTTGCACAAACATGATGTTTGCGCACAATGTTTGACTGTGTATGGGGGCGTTTAGATGTGACACTTAGTTATCACGATACCATTTAGTAATGGTGAACGAGTGAGTGAGCAAATTACTCCTTCCTTATTCCTTTGGCTCGATTAGCTTGCCCTTGATGCAGAGGAAAATAGGCAGATAAATATGTCACACAAAAATAGAAATTAGTATTAAGAAAACTTTTTTTTTTAGAAAGGAAGATAGGACTGGTGGATCAACGACTGTACGGCCAAAGGTGAAACTAGAATCCTGCCTTGAAGCTTTCTCTCAGGTTGAACACATTGATAACTTCTTCTCGTCTGCCATTGGATCCCACACCACTGCCTATAAGTAAGTCTAACAGTCTTGCCAACATCCAAAACAACTTGTATGTTTATTTTTTTACCCTTTCCATGGAACATCGATATTTTTCACCGCTATAGTTTACTAAATATTTGTCGGTAGCACTTTAAGTGAACTTATATGGTTCTGGTCTGAACAAACTTTCAGTGGACATCTTACCATAAAAAGAAAGGTTGCCCCTCCGCTACATGATTTTTTGTGGGCATAATCATCGAGGTCTGTCAGTAAAATCTACCGGTATTACGCATTTGGTTAGATTTTTATCCTATCTGCAAGATTAACTGACGTTCTATCACAAAACCTGGAATTTTTACCTTGTTCGTTCCAGCACTGTAATGATCATTTTTACTGTCATTTCAATGATTTTTATAAATTGATTGGTATATAGGTCTTTAATTATGTTTTCTACTAAGAATGTCTAACAAAAACCTAAATATTGATTACCTAAAAATGTAGAAAAAAATACGGTGTCGGTAAAAAATACCTATGTTCCGAAACTTGCGGGTTGCAAATTATGTTCCGGGCAAAGAGTCAATTATTTGGAATAGAGCATGAATGATTAATATATGGGTTAAAGTTCAGTGTCAATGCTGTAACCATGCAATTCAGAAAAATCTCACCTTATTTCTGAGGGCTAAAATGTTCCTCATTATGTTTATTATAATTATGTTCTATTATCAAGTTTTTTAATTGTTCAATGTGTTTTCTGTTTATGAATGTATATAATAAGACAGTGTTGTGTTTCAGAACGACAAGGCTCTCTACGTTCCCAGACTACCTGCTCATCCATTTGAGGAAGTTCGCTGTCAGAGAAGATTGGGTCCCGATGAAACTCGATGTGGAGGTAATGTTCCATCTTCCATACTGCTAGAATGATGGGAAATGGCACAGATGGTTATTGGTTTGTGTCATTAATTTTGAGTTGATAAAATATTTCACAGGTGGAAATGGTTGATGGGCAAATTAAATCGTTTGGACAATTTTGCATATTGAGAGCTATAAACGTTAAATATTATGTTCAGGCACTTGAGTGAGAATATGAAAGAGTATACTCATCTGCCTGTCTGCATTTAAAATGATTTATATCTAATTTTTAAGTTTTTGGTTGTATTCATACTACGGAAAGTATAAATTTTAATTTAAATCAAATTATAATTACTATTTACAATGGGAGACAGACAGAGAAAAATAGACTTCAGCGCCAGGATTGAAAGCTTAATTCAGGACTAGGTGTCATTAATGACAGAGACAATTATTCTTCAGAGTAGCTTAGTTGGTAGAGTGCCTGTACTGGAAATATAGGAGGCCTGGGATCGAATCACGGCGCTGGAGTCTATTTTTCTCTGTCTGTCTCCCGTAGTTAATAATAATTATAATAAGATTTAAATGATTTATATCTTAATTACATACATAATATCCCCGTACATTAAAAACATACAATAGAAAAAAAAAAAAACATATTTTATTAATCAGTAACTGATGGTAACCCTAATAATGATGAACTGATCAATAATTTTGCTGTAATATGAGAGTTTCCCAAAATGTGGTTTAACGTACATGGCTGAAAGTAACTAAGTTATTGTACAGGTGGAGATGCCATGGGAAGTGGAGTTAGGAGCGTTACGTGGAGGCCGCGGTGATCTCAGGCCTGGTGAGGAACCTCTACCAGAAAACCCTACCGTACCTCCTCCCCAGCCTACCATCGATCCAGCCATTCTCTCCAGTATATTGGTAACTATCACTTGTTCTTTTAGTTTTACTGTAGTGTTGAATCACTATTTAAAAGAATAAACTCAAGAAGAGAAAAGTTAAAAATGGCAGATATTAATCAACCTGCTTCTAGGAATTTTACCGCAAATTTCCTGCTTTTTTCTGGTTGCAGCGCTGTATGGTGAAATGTGCAATGTAAATACCAGGAATGTAATACCATTCATTTGAACTTTCTTACTTTAACACCAGTTTATGAAAAGGTAAGTGTGTAAGAGCAGTCACAGCTTAGGCTTTAATTCAGCACAAATAAAGTGTTTCAATTTATGGTGGTTAAAAAACAACTGAATCTGACTGACAATGTTAAATTTACAACATATGTTACTATTTACATCATGTTAATTTACATCTGTACTTTGTATCTCTATCTTATAATAACTACTAATGACGAAAGAAAAAAAAAAAAAAAGTATTTTTTTTAGTTATATTAATGAGAGATATTTTTATTGTGCGCAGGACATGGGGTTCCCATTAGAAGCTGCTAAGAAGGCAATATACTATACTAACAACTCAGGTACAGAGGCTGCTGCTCAGTGGATCATGGAACATATGTGTGACCCGGATTTTGAGGCTCCATTCGTACCCCCTGGCTCAGAGAAAGGTTAGTGCCCAAGTATTTGATTCTCACTCTAACTGTTAATTTAATGCTAAAGTTTGGACAGGTGTTGACGTTTTTTAAATTAAAAATGTTTAACATTAACAGCTATTAGTAGGTTAATATTGTATGTTGTATATGTGAAGGTGCGGAAAGTGGGTTTGTAGCTAACGAGGAAGGAATAGCCATGTTAATGAGCATGGGGTTCGAACGAGCCCAAGCTACCAAGGCTCTCAAAGCTACTGATAACAACCTGGAGCGGGCTGCTGACTGGATCTTCAGCCACGCTACAGAACTAGAGGACGCCCCTGCACCTCCACCTGTCAGGGATGGCTCTACCAGTAAGTACAGCCTTATTACGTCTTTATTTCTTAGATTCAATGACTTCAGGGAGGTAGCGTAGCCGTGCGGGTTAAACCACGTCTGCTTGGCCATCACTGAATCATGAGTGGAACGAGATGGGAGTTCGATTCCTCGGCGTGACACTCTGATTTATATGGCTCACTATTGATCACATCAAACTCGCTTCGGCGGTACAATGCACATATGTATGATGTGTGAAGTGGCTGCAACTCTTTACCGTGGGGTGTAAAAAGGGCCTAAGTGATGGCCTAATTGCAAAGTTCGAACAAGGGGTTCGTCCTACCCGTTCTAGGAGGAAGTACTAGACTACTACTAGATTCAAAGACTTTGGTTAGTAGGGGTGTAAAAATTAGATTTAAGTCTACAAGAGCTATTGTTCCTCAGTCTAAACCAGGAGATTCAAAGTTCCTGATGCTTTACAGTCTGAACTTTTGATCGGACTGCTGGAAGTTTGATCGTCATAGAAAGAAATAGCAGGAACCTAAGACTAGTTCCTGAACACTTCAGGACTATAAATTTACCCAACCCAGTGTAACTAAAGTTTTTATCTAATAAGGATGTTTGTTTGCAGATTATCGATTGAAAGCATTTATCTCTCATATGGGGCAGAGTTCAATGGTCGGGCACTACGTCTGTCACATTCTGAAGGACGGTCGCTGGACGATATTCAACGACGAGAAAGTAGCTCGATCTGAGAACCCACCCAAAGACTTGGCCTACCTTTACCTCTACGAGAGGATCAACTAAGACTTTCTTTATTTTCTTTTATACATATGTTATTATATTTAAATCTTGCGAATCACGTCAATTTTGTTCTGATTTTTATTCTTTTTTTAAAAGTTTGAAACTTTATTTTTTACGTACTTTATTTATGGTATAAATTAATATAAAATATCTGCGTATCATTTTCAAAAGAGAATTTATTTATTTACATATTTAACATGGTTTTTTCTGTTTATTTGTTAAAGTTTTCTTTGCTCAGAACCAAAAGGTTTAACATAAAATGTTGTTTGGTTTTATTTACTAATTGTATTGTGTACATGCTTGTGAATAAACACACCCTACTCTTCACGTTAACTCTTGTCACTGTTTTTAATGGCAGAAACTGTTTTGTCTTTGCAGACACTCTTGACTTGCCCTCCCTAATCATTAAAGCTATTTTAACAATATATTCCTTACTGTGTGAAGTTATTTTTAAAATAACTCTAAAGGCCCCCATACACGATCAAACATTTTGCGCAAGCCTGATTTCGAGCAAATTTAGGCCTAAAGCCCCATACACGGTCAAACTAGTTTGTCAAGCAAGTTTGATCAAAAGTTTGTCAAGTAAGTTTGACGCTCAGTTTACACCACATCAAGCCATCAAACTCTCAAATTTCACCCACACACGGTCAAACTTACTTGTCAAGCTGGCTTGACAAGCCAAGTTTGTCAAGTAAGTTTGATCGTATATGGGGGCCAATACACGTCAAATATCATGTTTGCGCAAACATCATACACGGTCAAAATGTTTGTGCAAACATGATGTTTGCACAAATATTTTGACCGTGTATGGGGGCCTTTAAACATAGATTACATAGTGTTAAATAATTGGTTTGTTTCCAACCACACTTCAAACTGGTTTGGAACTGTACGACGCGTGCGCTTCAGACCACATTTGAACTTTAATGCACATGCGTCGTACAGTTTGAAACTAGTTTGAGGTGTGGTTGGAACACGCCTATCAGATTTCAACTGGTCAGATCCTTAAGTAAGGAGATTACATAACATTGAGAAGCAATATTGATGTATATTATATTACGTTTTACTGTTAAAGAGCTGTCTTTCAACACATCAACCTAATGTTGTCACATCCCTCTGGTCCGCGTGCTAAATTAAGAACCTCTCTCTAAGAAGATGGTTATTGACTAAGCTGTCGCTGAACTAGTGGACGGGTTCTTGTGACAGCTTCTATAATGTGATGTTTGGTCCAATGTTGAGGAGATAGACTATCTTCTATACAGAACACTCCCTGTCTAGTTCTCTCCAGCTCACTCACATAAGCACAGCTACCCACATCTGAAATAGAATATTTCTCCGTTTAAAGTCACGCAGGAAAAGAAAGAAATGTGTTTCAGTAGTTATCATGTATTTTTCCCCCTCCTCTGCTCCTCCCTTAACATATATCTCTGAACAATCAAACAAGAACAAAGAAAGAAAAAACGGTCCGAGACAACTCAGACAAACTTTCTCATATACAAGATCATAATTACTTAGCCCAGTGTTTTCTATTTATTAGTTTTCGTTGGTAAATTTAATTATAATTGAGCATTTTATGAAACAACAACAAAATCTAACAAAATTTAACATAAAAATGACTTCTCCTGAATGGAACCCGGCCTCTCTGTCCACGTTTTAAGCTATTTCCTCAGGAACTAGATTTTTCCTGAAAAAACGCCTTGTATCATTAGATTCACATTTAAATGGACCACATTTTCAAATTTTTTAATCAAAATCGTCGGAACCGTTTACGAGAAATAATTTTTTTCAGAGTTTTTGGGGGGTAGCTTCCCTAAATTTGGAGGTAAAATTAATTTCTCGATTTTGCCTCGGGGTATGATTTTTCTGAACATGTATGCCAAATTTTGTCAAAATCGGCTCAGTAGTTTAGGCTCCAGGCGTCTGCACAGACAGACATTTTTAAAAAACCATTTTTTTTTTTAGACCTCAAAACGTGTAAATCCATCAAAATCTAATTTTCACGCCATCACAATACTTTCTCTTTATACGAGAAAGTAAAAACGAAAAATGTTTAACCCTTTCGTCCCTACTCACGTAAATTTACGTTTTGAGAAAACTATCAATATGGCCTACTCACGTAAATTTACGTTTTGAGAAAACTATCAATATGGCCTACTCACGTAAATTTACGTTTTGAACTAACTATCAATATGGCCTACTCACGTAAATTTACGTTTTCAAGTTTTTTTTGTTTGGAGGCACAGTACTGCCACCGTAAATATACGTTCGCATTCCTAGCGCTTTCTGTTGGTTATCTGGGGTACTAGGAACGTTTACTGAAGAGCCCAGTAGATAGAGCGGGGGTCGAGGGAAGAACAGAAAGATGAAGCAAAATTGCGTNTGCCCACAAACACACAAATTAGCGTGCGAAGGAAAGCAAAAATGGCCGCCATACCTAAACGGTTTAAGATAAAAATTTTTTAAGCATCGTTTTGAACACCTTAAATATGAGGGAAAAAACAGGGAAAATATAAATTTTTTCTAAAATAGTCGAGCAACCAACTATTTTATTTTTGGACCACTTCGTATGGATTGACCCTTGACTTATTTTTTTACACTAGCGTATTTGTAGGGATTTAGTTTTTAGGAAACATGATTCTTTGTTGTAGCTTACATTGTCACACTTATAACTTATATTTTCTTTCCATGTAACAATGATGGTATTCATCATTAATTCTTCGTAGTTGATGGAATACTATAGTTTTCTATACAGGTAAACAATGATGGTATTTCGACCCTAGTGGTGAAATACCTCGTAGTAAAAATAATAGTTTTAGAGCAAAAGAACAATAATAAATTCTATGAAATAAACCAAGATTATTAATATAATCCAAAACACCCAATAAAACGTTTTTTACATAAAAAATTCTTATCATTTAGGACCTTTTTTTATTTTGGACATAATTATTGTTCCTTGACTTAGTATAAAATTAGTTGTGTGTATTAAAAGTTTGTGAAACAGACCACTTTAATTGCTCAAAGCATTACCTATGTTATGGTTTCTTCAAGATTGGAATCTGTGCATAAAAAAAAACACAGTAGATATTTACCATTTCCAATGTCATTGATAAGGCTGCGAACGTAGAAGCCTGGACCACATGTTACAGACAGGTGGAAATAAGGAGGTGAGAACTCAATAAGTTGCAGTTGATGGCATTCAACATCCCTTGCTGTCAACTCAACGTCATGCCCAGACCTGCAACAACAACATCAACAATATCTATACAAATTAAATTAAACTTTAATTAAATAGTGTACTTGATTATGTTTCTCTCATCCCAGTGCAGAAATAAATAAAATGTTAAGCTTGTAAAAGTAAAAAAGTATAATCAAATTATCTGTCTTCTAGTGGTTGCTGCATTTTGATGAAAATAGATCCTGTCTGTAACGGCGCAATTCCACCGAGGCAATACTGATTGACAAGAGTTTTGCTACATGAACCTAAGTAGTGCCTGTTTCTAGGTATGAGACTAAGTGCCACAAATTCTAGCAATGTCACACGCAGAATTTGATACCCCCACATTGCATGCACTTTGTTATCTATGCTTGTAGCACGCGTCTTAAACAATTCCATGGAGGTAACTACAACTAACTATAACTTTAGTTTGGTGCATCATGTCTTTAAAACACTCGCGGAGGCTATATGTTTGGTAACATTTGTCATAAATGCACCTGGGTGCCGAATTTTGGCCAAATTGACCAATTTTACTACGTTTTTATTAATTTGGTTTCTTGTTTGTTTGTTTGTTTGTCCGGTACAAATCTGGCAATCGATTTCTAACTAACTTCCCGAATAGCTAGACATTTGAAACTTTTAGCATAGCTCAGAACACGATGACAATGCATTATTTTAATACTTCTACCCATCTTTTAGCAGAATTAATTGGTTTTCAGCAGATTTTGCAGCGTGAAAAGTTAGTTCGGAAAAAAACCGCAAGTTATTTTATTTATTTTGCCATATCCAATATTTACAATCTTCATTTTGACGGGTTTCCAATTTGTGATATTTATCTCTGAGATTTTTTTAAAAAAAAGAAGATAAACATTGAATGACAGCAAAAGAGGAAATATATCAATTATACTATTTATCGATTATATTATTTATATTATTCAATTTATCGATGGCACGGTTTAGATTTGGTGTTGGGGAGATCCGTTGTACAAAGATTTGTCCTTTTATAGGTTTAAGATCAGCTCTCTAGATGGTTGTCATTTATGTAAAGTAAATAAATTCAGAACTTTTTTTTATANTTCTGTTGGTTATCTGGGGTACTAGGAACGTTTACTGAAGAGCCCAGTAGATAGAGCGGGGGTCGAGGGAAGAACAGAAAGATGAAGCAAAATTGCTTCATGTAGAGTTCGTAGACCCCTGTTATGACCCTTGGCCCCTAGTCTTAGGCGTTTTTACCCTTTTTTTTATAATCCCTTAGCCAAAACGAACCCTTTTTCTACCTGCTTTACAATTATATAATGTACACTCCAGCATTAACAAATAATATTATTTTTTAACAATTACGTCATTCACTTAAGCTAGACAGAAATGATTATGTATATATTCATTTAGCGACTATAATATTCAATAAATTCCATTTTTATAAACGTATAAATATTAAATAAGGATTATATATTGTTTTTGTGTAAAAATATATATAAATATAAGCAGAGGAAAAAAAAACGGCTTAAGAAAAAAAGTGTGGTAGATTTAGTGTGTAGGGTAGAAAAAGCTCAGGCCAGGGTGGAACATTCTGGAAAAAGACTCAGGCCCGGGGAACGTCCTCCCAATAAAAACCTCAGTACTCAAAGGGTTAAGGAAAAAAAATTACTTACTAAAAGAAGTGAAATCCTCACAAAAAAGTAGTGAGATCATAGGTTTAGCCAAGTCTCCCACTGTCCGAGTAAGTTCTTCTAGGTCTAATTTATCCAGAGCAAAAACATGTTGTTGGTCTGTTCCTCTCTCTATTCTCTTTCCCAAATCCCTCTACGCATTTAAATTTATAAACATTTTCTGACTGGCAAATACACACCCCAAAGAGGCTAAAATTAAATACAGTGTTTTATACAAATTTGTATTCTTGTGCTGCGATGCTCAAATGAAAAAATAATATTTATTATTTGATTTAAGTTTTTGGTGTGTATTTGCCAACTCAGAAAATGTTTTTATAAATTTAAATGAGTAGAGGGATTTGGGAAAGAGAATAGAGAGAGGAACAGACATACATCAGGAACTTGCACTGGGTAAATTAGACCTAGTAGAACTTACTCAGACAGTGGAAGACTTGGCTAAACCTATGATCTCATATTTTTTTACGTTTAACTTGAGGGTCAATCCATATAGACCGGTCCAGAGGTGGTTGCTCGACCATTTTAGAAAAAATTTATATTTTCCCTGTTTTTTCCCTCATATTAAAGGAGTTCAAAACGATGCTTAAAATTTTTTTATCTTAAACCGTTTAGGTATGGCGGCCATTTTTGCTTTCCTTCGCACACTAATTTGTGTGTTTGTGGGCATTTACGTCAACGCTCATATCTCCTAAACTATTTGTCCTAGAAGGCTGAAACAAAAACCAAATTAAAGGTAATTGCCCAGTGTTTAAATTAGGTTATGTCCATATTTCACCTAGTAATTTTCCTTCCAAGAGAAAACTTCACCTGAAGTTA